>SNQJ01S0019319.1:101036-120777 GCA_010110895.2 Picea sitchensis | reverse complement strand
TTAACTAATTGCTCGCTATGGAAAATGGGAACATTCATGATATCTCAATACCTATAGAATTGCTCCATAATAAGCCTTGTAGTTTATAAGAAATGTTCAAACCACTGGAAACTCTTGCACTTATGTGAATCCTTGTCTCGCAAATTTCTTAATTATGAATGCATTAACACTAAATTTCTCTAATTACTTTCGCAATTGAAAGT
Organism: Picea sitchensis; assembly: GCA_010110895.2. NCBI lineage: Eukaryota > Viridiplantae > Streptophyta > Pinopsida > Pinales > Pinaceae > Picea > Picea sitchensis. The sequence continues at coordinate 120,574 of SNQJ01S0019319.1, read as the reverse complement.
AGTAGCTAATAGAGGAGTATGAGACCCATGTTGTCCCGACTTATTTTCGTGCATCATGGGTTTCCTTCGAGGACTTTCCACTATACAAGCAACAGGGCAGACACGGAAATAGAAACAGTTTTTTCATTTTTATTAGAGAATCCGGAATTGGTTAAATAGGTCCAAAAGTAGGTGCCCCGTATGAAAGTTGCAGGCATTGTTTTTTTCTCCAGCTAATTATTGGAATATGCTGAGAATTGAAATTATACTGATTGATTGCAATTGAGTATCTGAAATGCACAGTATTGCTTATAATATTTTGTTGGTTTTGTGCATGGGAATGGCGTGTACTGCAGAAGTATCAATCATTTAGAAGACACCTGAGCTACTTATCGTGTAGAACCGGTAATCCAATTACTTTAAGTAATTTCTTAAGTAGTTTATATGAAATGTTTTAACTTAACTGATAAATTTGCTTTCTTTGAAAAAACTGATCAATTTTCTTTGAACTTTTCTTTTAATGAAAAGTACAGCTCTGCGTAGACGCAGAGCTGATATCACAGTGAAGAGTGATTATTTCATGAGTGAGAATGCCAAGTTAACGTGTTGAGAAAAAGAATGTATGAGCAGGGAATGCCGAAAAGAAAGGACGCTCCTCCATAACATTGGATGGCCCTCATATCGTTAAACTGTTTCTGTGTTACTTCTCCTCTATAAGGTTTTAGCTCTTCTATACTACAACAGTAATGATTACAGCATTTCCCTCTATGGTATGAGCAGGCCTGCCTTTCGGCCATGTATGAGATTGAATGAAGCTTTTATCACAGTGCCAATTAACAAAAGATTAATGGTCTGAATAAGAGTGATCACATGTTATGCTAAGGGCAATAGGGAGAGGGCGTTCTGAGTTCAAACAAAAGTATTCAAAGTGGAACACTATATGCTGTTGGAAACGTGTCAACCAATTTCCTCATGCAGTTACATGCATATACATGCAATTATGTTAATTTGCATGCATGCAATTTATTTATGAACTGCTCATGTAACTATGTGATTTATTCATGATCAATTTGTATAGATGTTATATATGTGAGCATACCCATAGAGGTGGAGTACAATGTGTGAGAGTGCAAGAGTGTGCAAGGAGTAGAGATAAGAGTGTGTGAGGAGATGATGATTGTATGCCTATGAAGGCTATTGTAATTCTCCCTTAAATAATAAGAATAACGATAAAGACTATTGTAATTCTCCCTTAAATAATAAGAATAACGATAGGTTTTTTCCCTCATCGGGTTTCCACATAAATCACTGTGTCAAATTGTGGGATTGTTGTGCTTGGTTTAATGCGTGTTGGATCTTGCTTATTTTATGCTCTGTTATATGCTATGTTTTGCCACATGTTGAACAAAGAATGCTACCAATGATTGGTAAAGTGCCTGATTTGTTGGATACCACACTATCCACCATTCAACTAACAAGTTGAAAAAAACACATTATCAATAATTGATAATATGTTTGATGAATATCACTCACCTATACACTCAAATGAAATATCCAAGTAGAATAATATATGCATGGATAAACATATGCATTGATTACAATGATGCTATTAATACCAAGTTTTCTAATTTTATTAATACCAAGTTTTCTAATTTTATTAATACCAAGTTTTTTAATTTTATAATAGTGTTAAAGTGTAAGATAAGATATGTAAAATGGTTAATCATATAAATTGTAATTTTTTTCAATTAATTTTTTATATACCGAGATTTGATGTCACATAACTTCAACCAATAAAAATAATAATAAAGATAAGTAGAAAAAACAAAAATATTTTTTATATCATAATAGATGTTCTCTGAAAACATTAAAATATATTTGACATGGTAACCAAGTTTGACACTGGTCAAACCATACCGTAACCAAGTTTGACACTGGTCAAACCATACCCATTACCATATTAACTACTTTGGCACATACCAATAAGTAAGGTATGAAATTCCAAGTATCATGTCCCTTAGAATATACATCATAAGACAAGAGAAAATTAATTTTTACATATGAATTGATGTCACATAACTTTAACCAATAAAAAAAAATAATAAAGATAAATAAAAAAAATAGATTTTTTTTTATTTTTAAATCAAATAAATGTTCTCGAAAACATTAAAATATATTTGACATAGTAACCAAGTTTGACATTGGTCAAACCATACCCATTACCATATTAACTACTTTGGCACATACCAACAAGTAAGGTATGAAATTCCAAGTATCATGTCCCTTAGAATAGACATCATAAGAGAAGAGAAAATGGTTAAGTATTATAGTTTTAGGTAGATCAATAAAGTATTTGCCCATGAGAAATGGTAAGTTGGCCTAAGTATTATACTTTTAGGTAGATCAATAAAGTATTTGCCCACGAGAAATGGTAAGTTGGGTTAAGTATTATAGTTTTAGGTAGATCAATAAAGTATTTGTCTATGAGAAATGGTAAGTTGAATGAGTACAAGTTTATGGGAAATGTATGTTTGCCACGAGAAATGACAAGTTTTGACTAAGTAAAAGTTTATGGAAAAGGTATGAATAATATCAAGGAAATAATTAAATATAAGCCAAGACGGAAGATAAGTTATGGAATTGTGTTGAAGGGGTTATAGGAAAGAGAAGAGAAGAGGAGAGGAATGGAAGCATGTGTATAAGTCAAGATGGAAGATAAGTTATGGACTTGTGTTGAAGGGTTTCTAGGAAAGAGAAGAGAAGAGGAGAGGAATGAAAGCATGTGTATGGAATTGAAGTGCATAATGTTGGGATAAAGTAGAAAATGACTAAATGTTAGATGACAACGGTGTCCCTAGATTTGACCAAGTAAAAAGGCATTAGTTCCAATGCACAAGAAATAGATGGAATTAGTTTATATATGGTACCAGAAAAGAAAAGGACATCCGAGAGAATATTTTAAGAGGGAATAAAAAAATAAATTTAACTAAATTTTGGATAGTTTTAGGGTTTAGGAAATAAAAGAATATAAAAGAATATGAGACCATTAGAAAAGGAGAAAAATTCCCAAGTATTTAGTGTAAATGTGGATGAACCTTCACATATAAGATCTAGTTAGTAAATGATATACACAGTTTACAGAAGAAATGAGAAAAGACGAAAATGAGAGAGAGAGAGAGAGAGAGAGAGAGAGAGAGAATTGTATTAACTGTATTTCACACTCAAAGAGTGAATAATTTACAATAGATATAGGTTACATGAGTAGCTAATGCGCCATAGTAGTGATCTAGAGAGATCTAGACACTCACTAACAAACACTGTAATGAACTGCCACCTAGTCCTAGTTAATTGATCCATGCAATCATCAGTTAACCGAGACACATGTGTGGAAGTGAGATAGACACATGCAACCGTTGGTGATAAAATCGAGGTTTTCATGCATGAGTGACTTCCACTAGTCTAACTGAGTGTAACTGACTCTGAACTAAAGAGGAACGCCCTATTTTGTAGAGGAATATTTTCTAGAGAGAATATTCTCGTTTAAGGAATCGTTCTCAACATTAGACTATCAAACTTAGGAAAATAATTCTAGGTGAGTGCGTAATATCTCCAACAACCCCCCTAAACACTACTAGGGTGTAAATGATGAATGAGTCCCAACAATCAAGGCCATGTTAGGTACCCATTGTACAATGCATCTAAGAATGAAGCACTGAAAAAATGAGGAAAGAGGAAACCCCCCCCTCAAGGTACAATGCATAAGAAAAAAAATGAGAAGGAACAAAAAACACTTGCTAAGCAATTGTGTCCTTCACTCCACGAAGACCTCGCAACTGTGCAAGTTTGTGCTCGTTGAAGATTTTGTTGAAGATGTAGATGTATGCATAGATCTAATGAAGTAGATGCACTAGTGAGATGTTCACACATATACACATTCTCTTTTTGTAATGAAAAAGATACAAATGAAGTTTGGATGAAACTTTGAAAATTGTGCGGTCGTTTTCGAAAAACGCTGAAATTTTACCGATTTTAAAATGCTCATAACTTCACTTCCCGGACTACGTTTCAGATGATTTGTTTTTGAAATTAGGTATTTTTCCGAGAGGAATTCAAATATCCATTTTTTTTTCTGCAAATTCCTCTTAGAAAATATCTGAATTGAATCTGATGTGCATGGCCCCCTTTTTGTCTTTCGAGATGCATGCATGACTCATGCATGCTGCTCCTGAGATGCATGCATGGCGCATGCAAAATTTTATGCATGCAACTCTTTAGATGCATGCATGATATCTTCCGTATGAAATTTAGAAAATAAATTTGAAATGGAGTAGACATCATCTGCAATTAATGAAACAAGAATTTTTGAAGATACTTGTGTAGAAGACTCTTCAAAATAAGAGGCTTGATCTTCTGATGGTTTCTCTTCTGGATCTATCTTTTGAATCTCCTGTATGAAATTTTCACAATCTTCTTTATTCCCTAATAAAACCTCGAATCTAGTCCATAGTTCATTTGGAGTTGAGTCTCGTGATTCATCATATACTTGGTGGATAATTTCAAGAGAAATGGACCAAAAGATGCATCCTATGGCCATATCTTGTTTACTGAGAAAGTCGTTTTTCTCATCGGCAAAATCAGGCTCTACTTCCATTGCCATATTTATTTGGTACAAGCCTCTGCATCTGAGATGAAGAAGAATTTTTGGCTTCCACTCCAAATAGTTATGAGGCGTAAGAAGTATCGTCGACGAATAATCCATCTTTTTTGCATTCTTCAATCTTCAGTACCTGCAAAAAGAGTCTAGTGTGTCTTTTTCCTAGCATTCGTTGGCTCTGATACCATGTAAATGTGGATAAACCTACACAGATAAGATTTAGCTAGAAAAGGACATACATGGTTTGCAGAAGAAATGAGAAAAGATGGAAACGAGAGAGAGAGAATTAAGAATTGTATTAATTGTATTCCACACTCAAAGAGTGAATAATTTACAATAGATATAGGTTACATGAGTAACTAATGCATCGTAGTAGTGATCTAGAGAGATCTAGACACTCACTGACAAACACTGGAGTGAACTGCCACCTAGTCCTAGTTAACCGATCCATGCAATCATCAGTTAACTGAGACACATGTGTGAAAGTGAGAGAGGCATATGCAATTGTTGGTGATAAAATCTAGGTTTCCATGCATGAGTGACTTCCACTAATATAACTGAGTGTAACTGACTCTAAAATGAAGATGAACACCCTATTTTGTAGGGGAATATTCTCTAGAGAAAATATTCTCATCTAAGGAATTGTGCTCAACATTGGACTATCAAACTTAGAAAAATAATTCTAAGTGAGTGTGTAATATCTCCAACATTTAATGCATAGATAAAAAGCATAAAAATAAGTTAGAATGCAAGAATTTAAAATAAGTATATTGGATTTCTTTAAAAAAAAATTAAAATAAATTTGTAAATGTTAGCCAAGGGACTAAGAGTTTACTCTAATGTAGGGATGAATGAATCAAACTTTTTGGAGATAGAAACTATTAATATTAGTTTGAGCTTAAACATTATAATTACGTTTCCATGATACTGGATATCCTTTCCACAAATATTAAGAGTCGAGGATTCATTTTTAGATATGAGTGTGTAAATTTGGCTAACAAATAAGAAATTCATATCATATAACAAAGCCTTCCCTTACAATACACTAATGCAACTTGTAAGTGAAGCATTCTCTTAGAATAATATTAAGGAGTATGGAATTAAAGCACACCCTCTTTATGATAAATAGTTAATTACTAAATAACTTTTTTATATAAACAACCAAGTTTCTAAATAAAATAATAATAATAAAAAGATAGGATGGGACAGGAAGCCCTATTATGAAGAAAGATTAAATTTAATAATAATAAAAGATAGGATGGGACAGAAGCCCCATTATGAAGAAAGATTAAAATCACAAAATTGCATTATGAAGAAGAAAAAAAAAAACAACTCTGCCAACTTCAGTGGTACATATTACAAATAGAATACTTATAAAAATAATTCCACTTTTCCATGGGATACTTACATAAAAAATAATTCCATCTCTACCTTGGAAAGAGGATTTTGTTATGATTATGGTAAGTGATCAACATGTGGAGAAATCAAAAGAGGAGGGAAACATCTCCATGGGATCCATGGATGATGAAGACCGAAACTGGGGTCCATCGAATTAAGATTCCCATGAGTTTGATGATAGCTAGTTCGAACTTTTAGGGTTAGGAGTACCTCTTCTCGGGCTATGCCTAGGATTTTTTCATCCTTATCTTTTAATGCTTGTTCATATGTACAAGCTATGGAGGATAAGTTTGGATAAAGATGCATTAATAAATTTTAGCTTGAATTTGAACTAGAGTTTATATTGTGTTATAATCATAAGTTCATGCTACAAATTAAAAATAATTTGAGGTCCTTTTAATGACCATTCCTCCCTTGGCATAAATCTTTCAAACAAAATTTCAGTCCATCCAGTCCATGGTTTTCTTACTAAGTTTCTAGTATCTACACAAACAACAATTTCCCTATTTTCACAAGCCAGTTGTAATAGTAAGGAATAATTCTCCCAACATACTAGTCCAGAGCCAATATCACAGTAACACATATCTTCATCATCATAGTCTATGGAGAATTGTCAAACCCATCCCCATATCAGTTTTGAAGCACTTCTTAGGCCTGCAAATGCCTTCTACTCCCATTTTTCTAGGATCTGGATTTTCATGGGAGAATCCTTGATTTCTTCAATCAATGTGGCCGACAATTTTTCTTCTGCTCTCTCTCTGATCATCATCTCTATTAATTCTTGACTTACTAATAACAAGACTTGTTTTCTCCTTGTGGCTCGATCTCGATTTTCATCTTCTTGAGGCATAGGTTGTTTTCCTTTATTTGATGGTTCTGCTGAAAACATGGCTAAATATGCAGTCTTGGCTTCCCTGGTTAACATATCAACAAGGCAGTTTAAATGACCAAGTTTATGTTGTACAATGATATCAAAATTATCTAGCCATAAAATCCATTTTTGAATTCTAGAATGAGACTATGTAAGGAGCTTTTCATATTTTAACATCCCTCGTAGAATTTTCAGATCAGATCTAATTAGGAATTTTACTAGTTTGAGATAGAGTCTGAAATGGAGCATTGCCTTTTCTACAACAAGAATATGTTTTTGGCTAGAAGGTTAATTAAGTTCTGCTCCTCGAAAAGAACCTGAAGCATGGAGCATATAGTTTCAACTCCATTAATTTTTTCAATTAGTACACCTACCCATGTACTATTTGATGCATTAGTTTCTATGATATAGTTCCCTTTTATTCTTCGTAATAATGAGTTTTTATTTGAAAGAGGATACCTGATGTTTTGAAGAAATTTGTTTAACGGCTTGAAGTTGACTACCAACCTCAACTTGCCTCTTTTTTTCTCAGAGTTCTTGTTGACATAAGAACCTCTACAAGCCCGTGCACTCTTTGATGGCTCTATCAACCCCTTATATAGGATATCATTATTTTTTTGTTGGAAAGTCTGGATCTCTGTCGGACTCATCAAGGATGGTGATGCCTTTTGTGGAATAATTTTGACCAAGGGATCATATGCAAGAGACACAAAATATTTCTCCCTGTGTTAGAAGGAATTAGGGGATTCTGAAGTGCAATCTATGATGAGTTTCTCTGAAATTTATTTCAACATTTTTTTCCATGTATTTGTGTATAACAGATGCTCCTTTCCATTTTGTGTAAGTCTCTTGATGATGGGGTTTGTTCAAAGACCTTTTGTTGTTCTTTTCCTCTACTTCTAGATCTTCCTTCAGTAAACGAAGGAGTTTGGATCTTTGTCCCATTTAAATGGAATTCAAACATCTTGTATTTCTTGTTTATTGTCATGGGATCTATAAGTTCAAGGAATTCTGCACCTAACACATAATCATCATTAATCTGGTTCACACAGTGGAAAGAAAGCTTGAAAGACTACTTACCAATTTTAATGGGACGTTTTCCACTTGACCTTGTATGGGTACTTTTGAACCATCTATGGTCTTTCCTGTCATAGTAGGTCTTTCCCAATAGAATTCTGGAATTACATTCTTTCTTAGTAAATTTAACTGACAACCAAAATCAACTAAGAAATATACCTCATATGGTTTTGTCTCAGGAGGAAAAAATGTGATCTTCATGTAGAACTTAGTTCCTCCAAATGATAGTAATGTAGGACTTGGCTTTACCTCTTTTGGAGAACTGGGTTTTGAATCTTCTTTTTCAGAAGAAATGGAAGATTATTTAGAAGAATCATCATACCTTTCTATCTTCTTTTCCCTAGATTTATTTTTACTATATCCCTTTGGTGCAGTGAATGCATCTTCATACACTCTAGATAATTCTTCTTCTGATGAGTTATTTCTCTCACTTCTTATTTCTTCAATGGAGATCTTGATTTTCTTAATGTTTTCTATAGTAATTTTCAACATTTGTTGTTTCTCTTTCAACTGGAGTTTTAGTAGCTTTTATCTATCTTTTCTAAAATTTTGTTTGTCTTTATGTTGATCTGGAAAATCAAAATACAGGTCTGCCAGGGCATATTTACTAGATGATGGATTACCATATAGGACTTTAACTGGATCTTTACTAGGAGTAGCAACATACCTTAGTAGATCAGCCTTTTCTTTCCTTAGATTTTCCCTGATTGTATATTTCCAAGTCGGGGTAATTTAAGTAGCCAATCAATCTCTTGGATTTTCTTTTCAGGATCTGGTTTTTGCAGACTTGAGAACATGCATAAAGAAAAAGTGGGTTTCTCACACTCCCAATTTAGTGTCTCTAAATCACTAAATTCAGAGGAATAGGAGAGAGAATCTGAATCATCTTCTAAAAATTCAGAAGGATCTAGAAAAATGACATTTCCATCAACTTATTCATTAGGAGCACAATAAAATAAATCCCACCACTTGGGATCAAGCTCCTCTACAAAGAGTGCAAACAACTTTAGCTTGTTTTTCTTTCTAGGGCATTGATGTTCCCAATTGCCTTTTTGCTTACAATTGAAGAAAGTTGAATCCTTGGTAGGATTTTGTCTTTTCTTAAGATACATAATTTTCTTACAAGACTTGTATTTGTGCTTCTTTTTCATGGGCCAAGGATGATCATGATTGAATCTATATCTGAAATAATAAAATTTATTTCCTTTGTATTTGTAGGAGCAATGTGTCTTTTCAGACTAATGTGCTCGATTAAGAGCACTACATGTCCATTATGGCATTAAACCTACATCTTTACATAAAGAAGAGGTGAAAATATTATCAAATCTCTTAAAATATTTTGTTACTCTTTTCCAGACAATGTTCTTGAATTACAATTTTGATATGATGATCTTCCATTGCTAAAGATATCTCTTCCAGAGTAATATTCTTATCTTTGAAATATTGTTCTACAAAATCTGGTAAAGCACCAAGAAAACTTTTGACATAGTACTTATTGTATGTAGGATCTACAAATTTTCCTGATTCAATTATTAATTTATGCATATAATAGAAATACTTCTCATGGTGGATTAGATCACATAATATTCGGGACATGAATAATGAAGCAACATGTTCAACATCTGTTGCAACTTCTATACCATAAAATTTGGTGGTCAAGGCTTGCAATACTACTTCATCTTCTTTATGGTCCTTTAACATATCATATTTGGCTTGTTGGGAAAGCCATCTCCACCAAGTTGCAGCATGGCCAGTAAACCCATTAATTATTTGAGTGGATATATATCTTGGTGTTAAGGTAGCATCTTATTCCTTTTTGGCAGTGGCCCAGTTTATCAATAATTGAATTTCATCTTTTGTTTCGTCCCTTGATTGAAAACTAAAATTGATCACTGCGTGATCAAGCATTGAAGATATTATTTTGTTCATCCCATGCATTTTGAAAGAAGACATATTATTTTTCTGGAACGACTATGGCATGGGGATATCTCCTTGTTCATATTTGACAGTCATCATCTGGAGATATTTTTCTTTTTTCTTTAATGGGTGAGGCCATGTTCTTATATCATAAACTTCTTCTATAATACTTTGAAAAATTCTGGCAGATTCTCCAAAATCCCATTCTGGTCTCAGATCTTCTGCTTGAAACATTTCAAAGGATTTCTTTTCTTCTATGCTTCAAATCATCTTCATTATCTCTGAAGATACTAGGTTGTACAATGTTGGGATTTCTAACAGGCTTCTGAGATATCTTCTTAACCTCATTTATTTTATGTAATAAGGTGTCCAGGAGGTCAAGGCAGACTTCTACTTTGGCCATATATTTTTTCAACTCTGAGGTGTCCATCGGGACATGTATGAGGATTTCTATCTTTTCAGAAATGATTATGATTTCTTCCTTGTGTGACTTTGCATATTTCCTTTCTTTGAGCAATTCTCTATGCAAGTCGTCTATATTATTTCCTGTCAACTGAGCTTGGAAAATTGCATAGTTTATAAGCTTTCATTCATCAGATACAGAATCAGATATTGTTGAAGATATTATTGGAAAATAATCTCTTTTAGTTTTAAGATCATCATAATATTGTCTAAATGGAATTGTCGGGAGGTTCCTTCTTGGGAGATAATTTTCTTCTCCACTTGGAAACCTTTTTATGTTTCCTATACCTTCTCTAGGAAGTGACATCATGAAAAGATCAACACTAGGGACTTTTGTTTTCAAAGATCTGCGACCTTGCAGATTATTAATTTTTTATTGACAAGTCGAAAATTCAAAGTGTTTCCCTATATGTTTATGTGAGTTTGACATACTGGTTGAAGAAGATGTAGCAATCTGGTTACAGGTGTGTTTCATCTTAGATGCATGAGAATTCATTTATGGGAGTTTTAAGGACAATGACCTATTAATTGTAGACAAAGGAACCAATTTCTTTATTAAGTCTTGTATATGGGAAATCATTTGGATTTTGAAGTTGTCGTACTTATTTTCCCAGACAGTGGGATATTCTATCCCAGTCCAATCAAACATAACAGGTTGAACTTTCTTGGATTGGTCCTTTTCCACCACATTGTGCATGTGCGAAGTTTTTTGGACAGTTTTATGTAAAGGAGGAAGAATGTTATCATTGCCAAAAATAATAACCAGGAGAGACTTGAGTTGAATGATCCAAGAATTTACTGACACATCAAAGCCTAAAGGGAGAATATAATATTTTAAGATTTCATATATATAAAGATCATAAAGTGAAACAAAGTATTTAGGAAAAACAGTTGCAAAGGCGAGACTGTCAGAAAGTGAAGAAAATCCTCCAACCAAAGCATCAGAGAATTTATTATGTCTGATATCAATGACACAGAACAGGGAAGATATAGGAAGATATAGTCTGACCAAAGGATTTAATCCAAACTTGATTGCACCTATATGAGCATAAGAATATCCTTGTCTTTTTCCCCAGTCAATTAGATCTGTGTCTATTAAGGTAATGTTTATTGGATCTTCATGAGAAGAGAAAGGAATGTCAATAGAGTGGACTTTGATGAATGAATGAGACAGGTAATTCCACCACTTTAATTTATAAACATCTTGTGGAAGGATAGGGGGGAGTTCGAAATATTCTGAAGAATTAGGCTCATGAATGGAGATTAAACTTTTGTTGGAACTTGTTCCTGAAAGCATTGATGAAGCTCATCATTTTTCTATAGATGTCATGAGAATACTATCTATTGAAGTAGATAATTTTGTGAAGTCGATTGTATCCATGGAAGGATCCATCTAAAATATAATTAACTTAGAGAAAATAACCGGGATAATAGGGAATGACCTACGGTCACAGACGCCAATCCTCGGCTTTACAGACCTAAAATGTGCCTCACATCCCACTAGATTTAAACTATTTTCTCATCATTTATAGAAATAAAATTCATGCAGATAGATATCTGAATGACAATAAACTCAACAGAACAACACAAAGATGTTGCATAAACGTTACAATATGCAAATATTTCATTAAATAAACAATCTCTTACAAATTTGATAGAAGCTTGAAGACTGAAGTTCGTGGCTCTGATACCAATAAGCAGGATCGACCTCCAATCTTCATTACGCGTGGACTGCTCTAGAACTTATCCACACATGAATGACTTTTATTCCAGAACAGACAGACTATCCAATTGCTTTTGATCTCCAAGATCATCAACATATGCAAGGAGAGAGCATACGTAAACTAAATCAATTTACAGACTTAGGACACATAGACTTAGACTCGCATTTTCATAGATCCGAATACCAACTCTCGAATGATCAAATGAGAGGCTTAGACCTTTACTTATATCATCACTAGTTGGTTAACCGAGAATTACTAACTGGCATCTTTAGGTCAAAAGAAGATGCTTTTCATGAGGGGATATTTCTCGTGATCCGACCGGACTGACAAAATAAAAAATATGACTAAGATTCGGGGAAAGTGGGGACAACCACTTGTTATATCATCCTTTAGTGGTATTTTGACATATGGGGACCCGAATCAGACAAGACAGATAAATACATAATACGCCTAACATTCGAGGAAAGTTGGGACAACCACTTGTTATCTTGTCCCTTAGTGGTCTTTCGACATATGGGGACTCGAATCAGACTTGACATATACAAAGTGGAGTGCTACGTCACCCACGCAATGGTGTGGCCTATGAAATAGTCAACAAACACACAAAGTACAAAGTGGAGTTTACTGCCACCCACAGAGAATCTCTTTAATATTTTATAAAATATTTCATGTCAACAAAGTGAAGATACTATGTACAAATTAGGGTCCACAATGCTTCCGCACTAATCCTCCATGCAATTATTCAAATTATGAATCTCTTCTTCAATCCAGGATATATCAAAGTCATATCTATATGGATCCTGAGATTCATGTACATGGACCCTTAAGTCTCCAGTCCGACGGATTACCATACTGTCAGTTATGTCGGGCTCCCGGGCTATCGAGTTCCTGGAACACTGAAGCCTCCTCGACTCCAACTCTTCATTCCTTATTAATTATGATCCAGTGGAAACCTCTGGGCACCGATCATAGGAATGTCAGACATATCGGCGTACCAAGACTTTGGGTGTACTAGGTTTTATGCATCCCACCTCATTCCACACTCTACCAATTCTGGTTCGATATTTCGTCTACCAGGAGATCGAAACCACTGGGGTGATCAACCACCAAGGCACCAGTATCAACTCTGTAACATTTTCATTTCTGGTCCGGTTTGGCTAAATAATTGTTGCACAACTATAATATTTCGTAAACTTAATGATTGTCAATCTTGAACTAGTATTAACGAATAGATCTACATGGTTCCATACTTCCCGATATCGTTCTTTAAAGGATCATTGTTGATCCTTTAGATGATTGAGGATGGAGCTTCTCACTATGCCTCAGACCTGCAAATCCTACTTGTGATCTCACACTCATATGCATTAACATAATAACTTAGAAAAACACAGGGAAAATACAAAAAAATTCATTATATTGAATTGAGCTCGAATACAAATATGGCCTCTAAGGGCCTGGTCTCCCTCAGCCTGATTTTACATTCTCTGGTCTCTCTCACAATGACTGCATGATTAGATATATAACAACAAATACAATAAGGATCAATGAGAGGATTGGATTATTCCATATTCGATCTATCTTCAACAAATTTACCAAAACAACAATTTCACATTAACAACCAACAAACCCTATCGTTTACACATATTTCAAGGAAATTGTGTCATCTCAGCCATGTTGTGCCTTCGGGAAGGTCCTGGAATTTCAAATTTGATTTGGGGGGTTTATGCTCCTGCATTAGACTCCCAGGGTAGAAAATATTCATGATATTTTGATCACGTGCCTTAAATTATTGCATCATCTTCACTCTGGTCTTCCTCTTTCCTCATGTCTCAATCCATCATATGTCATGCTTCTCCTCATGCTCAACAATGAGTTGAAACCAAGCCTTTCTCTATAGCAATCCTCTGCACATGCTACCCAATACCTCTTCAAGTTTTCTTATGAGCTTGACCTTTCAGTATCATAGGTTATCTCCTCTAGAACCTTATGAGCACTCCTTTCTCTTCTAGGATTCTACACCTACCCACTCTCATGTAGAGACATATTTCCCTGCACTTTGATACTACTTTATGAAATCAATTGGTGCAATATTTTCTCTCTCTCTGATACCACTTGACAAAATCAAGTGTCTTGCTATGATACCACTTGACAAAATCAAGTGTCTCGCTATGATACCACTTGAAAAAATCAAGTGTCTTGTTATGATACCACTTGACAAAATCAAGTGTCTCGCTATGATACCACTTGATGAAGACCGAAATTGGGGTCTGTAGAATTGATATTCTCATGAGTCACTAGTACATTGTGAACATCTTCCGATGATTTACCGATGCATGTTTTTCGCCATAACATCACAAGTATGATGAAGGAAACAATCATTTTTTATCATGTCACCTTCGTTGCAAGTACAACATTCAAGCATTCGTCACAATACTGACGAAAAATATCATTGTAAGAGAAACTAATGTTTCCCGATCATTTTGTCACACTGACATCACTTTTCTGTCAGAAGATCGACGAAAGAGTGAAAAACTTGTGACGAAAACACTACAAACCTTCGACAAAAAACCAACAAACCTTCGACAAAAAACCAACAAACCTTCGACAAAAAACCAACAAACCTTCGAAAAACAATTGGCAAACCTTCGAAGAAAAAATAACGAGAAGGTTGTATGTCTGACATTTTGTGTCTGGGAGGAAAAAGAAACATTATTCGAACCCTCGAAGAAAAATTGAAAAACCTAGGATAAAACATTGACAAACTTGCGACGAAACATTGACAAACCTTGGATGAAAAATTGACAAACCTTCCACAAAAAAATGACAAAAAAATGACGAGAAGGATGTATGTCCGACGTTTTTTTTCTGGGGAGGAAAGAAGCCAGGTTTTTCGAACCATTTATATATATATATATATATATATGTCCAACGAAAGGCTTGTGGGGGAGATCACTGTGCTTTGGCATGCAATGTTTATGATGCCCTCATTAGTCATGCACAACTGTAGAGAACATGAATGCTATGAATAACCATATCCACGCATATGATCCACTCCTTAGAAATGTCATAATTGGCATGTACGTCTTACCAATAATTGGTATAACTATCAAATCGTTTGTATGGAATACTTGGGACCATAATGGAAAAGAGTTATGTACAATCAATTTCACAGTTAACCTCTACCCATCATAGATCCAATTAGTGTATACATGTCATTGGTAGAATTTTTTAGGGGTGGATAATGCTCACCTCCATGACTAGGACAAGAATTATCAACTCATTAGAAATGCCATCATTGACATGTACACTTTCTAAGAGTGGGAGGAACTATGAAATGGTTTGCACAAACTATCCACCCATGCCCATCATGGTTTCAAGTAGTTCATATGTGTCAAGGATCGTATTTTAGAGGGGTAGATAATCCTCCCCTCTGTGACAATGGTGAGGATTAGCCACCCCTTAGAAAAACCATCATTGGCATGTACAACCTACTTGAAATCAATGAAACCATGAAATAGTTTGGATAAACTACATACCTAGAATCATGATAAACAAACATTATGTATACTAAGGGATTGCAACAGATTGTTACTATGCCCTACCACCTTTGTCTTGTTAGGGGAAGCTACCTACTTAGGGTGTTCAAAAAAATACTTGATTATGTGGTAAAAGAGTTATCTTTCGATTAAATGTTATATATATATATACATATATAACATCCCATATACTCTATTTTGTATGATATGGTTGGATGCAAAGTTTTATTTTAGATAGTATTTCTAGATCAAACCTAAGGTGATTCCAATGAATAAAATATTGAAGATCCTAGTCATTGGCATTCGATTAAAAAAATGATAGGCATTTCTCAAACACACTAACCAATTTTTTGTTATATTGTGGACATTGGTGGCCTTGATCGACTTCAAGAACACACATATATGACACTCAATAGTATCATGTATAATTGGAGGCTTGGTGGGATTGTTTAATCATATATTAGAGATTTAGAATATTCAGCATTGGCTCCTAGGAATTCATTTTCAAAGCTTGTTCAAGTTCCGAGCTTTGTATACCATCCATTTTGATATCATTACCATAGATCAAATTTGAAAGGTTTCATTTTCAGGGAGACAATTGAGAGAATAAAGTAACTCTACTACCAAATGATAAGATGCAAGAATCTAAACTAGAGTTCCTACTCTAGTGTAGTGACCACATATGCTCTAAAACCTTTTACAAGGAGATGTATCCCAGATCTAGATAAAATACTATAGAAATATCCCAAACTTCACTCAGATATATAAAAAATTGGTGTTGTGAAAAAAAAAAATGATTCTTAAGTTATGGGATACACATAAATGTGCTATAGAAGTACAACCTTTAGTAGTATGCAATAACAAATGTGTTCGTGCTAAAAAATGCACCATAAAAATTTTGAATGTCCTCGTTAACATTTGTTTAGATCCTCGGTTCATGTACTATTTTCAAGCCAATATTCATATGTCAAACCTCCATCTTGACCAATTTATACTCTGTTAATCTTCTTGCCTGCACTTGAGATGCTACTCATACATGTTGAACTTGTCAAATTCATCAAATATCGTGGTCTTCGTCCTCTGGTTTGCACTACAAAATGTTAGAATTCCTATTGAAATCTACCCAATCTTCATGTGATTTTACCTTTTACCATTTTCCTCTAAAGGTATTAAGTTTTTATATATATGTTTTTTAACCAAAAAAATAAAATAACGTGTGCTCGAGTGTATGACATATCCTATTTGAAATCTATTTATTAATCTCTATAAACCATTAGCTATCAAGCATGCACATATATCAAATCAAGCCAAGAACAAGCACACAAGAGCTAAGCCAATCCACCCAGGAAGAAGGGTATATTTTGCAAATGCTTCAAACAATCATCGGAACATTGGTGTATTTAAACACTATAAAACTTTTACACCTGATCCATGTGGGATATGTCCCATTGGGAAAATAAATAAAAAACGCAGTTTAAAAATCCTAACGTTAGGTGTCAAGGAAGAGTTGTGCAGGTGTTCGATGAAGTTTTCAAGTGCCCAAAAAGTCAACAGGAAGGTGTGAGGTTCACGCCCAAGTATGAACGCCCAAGCAAGAATATTAAATGCTATAGACAGAGCAACCAGGTGTTACCAGCTGAGAGACCTCACGCAAAGTCACGAGGAGCAACGTATACATGGAGCGTTGATTAGTAGGTGGTCTTCCCTATGCATCGTGGAGTTTCTTTGCTCGAGATAAACAATACACAAGAGAACCAAGATAAGGAGAAATGCTAGTTGTCATAGACAACCACCCATATGTCAAGACGGTTTCCCAGTGTCAAAGAGAATGCCAAAATTGGTATCAAATTCTATAGTGGAATCGCCAAGATTCGAGCTGATTTTTCCAGGTGTTAGTACTGAGATAAAGCATCAAGCATTTAGTTCTTTTGAATTTTCATACACAGTTTATACTCTTTCAACACATCATATACGCTCAGAGAATATCATTAACATCAAAATTTGTCATATTAGGATTAAGTTTGTCTTGTTTAAAGAATTCCCACTGCAGTTTCAAATTTACTGGTGATGATTCATCGAAATTTAAGTAATTTGTCAAGGATCGCTATGGTAAAGAATATGGTATTTTGTTTTCAAAAAAATGATGCTCTGTCTGGACTTTTGAGTGGGGTTTTATCAAGAAGTAAACGCAAATGTCAAATGCTCAGCCAGAATTAAATGCCAATGATCAAGCCTAAAGGATAGACAGTGCTAGATATAAATGGTTCCCAACTCAAATTTTGTTTGTTTATCAAAGATAAGAAAGTGACAACTCATCCATCATATTCCGGAAAACTTGTAGATCGGAATGGTGTTTATGCAGGTGTTCGATGAAGGTGCCAGCTGCCGATATTTGCAGGTGTTGGAGATGTCCATGCTTAAGCACCATATGCGCACGGGCAGGGAGCATCGACTTGCATTGATGTGGGAGGACACTGGGACAACCAAGATGTTTACAGTGCCTCCAAGTTCCATGTTCAAGCAACGAAGAGCCTTTTGTTCTGTGCTTTGTTGACTTTATTAATCCAACTATGCGGTAATTGCAATGGAAGCTCTCCAAGGCTATAATTTTGATGAAAATGAGAGAAATTTCACTGCTTACCATCACCACTGCACAAGGAGATTTTGTAGTTTATATTGGCATGTAAGTAACAAATGTTGTCAAATGTATGCAAAATGCCTCTTTGAATGCAACTGAAAATTGTGGACAGTTTGTTGGATACTGAAAAAGGCCTAATGCCAATAGAAAGCCAGGGAAGAAAGACTTATTCTAGAAGCTATAAATTATCTTGACCAATCAAAATGCAGAGTCTGGCTTCTAAAATGTTGGACAGTGTCAACATTAAAGGTTCAAGTTATGTTACCTCAATAACAATTTAGCACTTTGATTTGGCAAGTCTGATCATTAGTTTTTTCTATGCTCTTATACCAGACATTGGGTGGTTTCCTATATTGCATATACCTAAAGAATACAAATCTCTATTACAATCTGAGATGAATATAATTCGACAAGATTCTTAGGTGCACAGAAATAAGATTCATTCCAAGTTGAAGACTGGATAACTCAGGTTATGATAACCTTGTTGTGGTGGATTGTTCATATCCATCTAGTTACTTAAATGCTTGCCTACCCAATAAAAGAGGAC
The DNA here is from genome assembly GCA_010110895.2 of Picea sitchensis. Lineage (NCBI taxonomy): Eukaryota > Viridiplantae > Streptophyta > Pinopsida > Pinales > Pinaceae > Picea > Picea sitchensis. The sequence goes on along the minus strand of SNQJ01S0019319.1, from coordinate 101,771 downwards.
TTGATATAAATTTAAATAAATAGGTTTTCATAGCATCATTTTAGTTTCAAATAAACTAGATGATGTTTAGTTGCTGAGAGCAAGCATACTGGTTTTTATTGAGTTTGACTGTATATATTACAAAGATTTTGAAGAATTATACCAACAGAGAGTTCATGACATCCTCTCTAACCTTTCATTAGCTTCCAAAACACTCCAAAAAGAAACTGAAGTGTCAATATGAAAACAGAGCACATGGTAGACAGTCAACAGTTAAAGGAGATTTCTAGAAATCTATGGACAGTCAGAGCAAACAAGCACTGTGAACTGCGTTGCGAACTCATGTTTTGGAATTTTGAAGGAATGAACAACTGCCAAGTGGTTAGATGGATGCATGCTAGTTTTCTAAAGGGTCAGTTGTGATCTGTTAGGCCACCTTCCAAAGGAATATGCGCTCAAAAGGGACACTTCATCAGCAATGATAAAGATGTTAAGGACGTTGCCAACATTAGCCTAGATTTTAGCATTCTATTATTTTATGTTGAACAACTGTAGTCACGCCACCTTTATGCATAGGAATCCTATGCATGAGTAGTTATTCAAATGGTAAAGATGTCAATGACAACCTAGACTATAAAACAGACATTGTAACTTAGTTGCAGGGTTCGAATGAATGTACAGAGGCTCATACTATAGATTGTTAGACAACAATGTTTTTCTCTGGTTGTATGTATCAATACTTGGGATATTTTTTTG
>SNQJ01S0019319.1:66684-80353 GCA_010110895.2 Picea sitchensis | reverse complement strand
GAGCTTGATGGATCTATTACTTTCTTTCTGGCTATGTCAGCATATGTTGGAGAGGGGACTACTTCCAAGGTTCCTTCCACTTGCCCAAGTGCCCCTGTGTCTTTCCCATTTGGAGGGGGGCTTGAATGTGTCCCGATGTCCGTAATTTCTGGTTCTTCTGTGTCATTGATGACTTTTTCTGCTTGAGGTTCTGCATGCGGCGGAGGATTGGAGGTCCCGTCGACTTTCTCTGGCTCTATTTTCCCGGAGTTGCCGTTCTTGGTTGCTCCTTTGGATCTGAATTTTGCTGTCCTTGTTTTCTGTACTGCGGTCCACTGATTTGCTTTCACATTTTCGCTTTCTTCTGAATTCTTTTTCTTGCAGTGCCTTGCGAAATGGCCATAGCCCTGGCAGTGCCGACATTTGAAGGGGAGTTGCTCATAGTCTAGCTCCTGAATGTGCTTCCAGTCTGCAGCCGTGAGCTTAATTGCCTCCGGTAATCCCACTTCCAGATCAACCTCCACGCAGATCCGTGCGCATGAGTACTGATCTTTTCTCACTGCTTGGTCTATATACCTTCCGAGCGTGTTTTCGATTGCATGCAAATATTTTTGGTTCCAACAATGTAAGGGGAGGTGAGGTAGACGAACCCACACTAGGACGGTCGAGGGCACATCCTGAGATGGGTTGAAGTCCGGGGTCCATTTGTTCAGGTATAACCCCTGTGGCCCCATGAAGTACGACCCATTTATGAAGATGAGGTTTTTATCTTCAGGGTTGTCGAAGACGAAAACAAAAAATCATTTCCCTACGAAGTGGCTCTTTATTCCTTCTGATATGAGCGGATTCCAGTTCCTCTGCACCCAGGCGTCTACGGATTTGGGAGAGGGCCAGAGACTGGTGAATTGCCTGATAAGTCCTCTGTCTGCTAAGTTGACTGTCGTTCTGCAAGTTTCTTCCAATGGCAGTTCAACACTGGGAATGCTGTCCAATTTCTTCACGAATTTCTGCTGCACTGCTGACGACAGTCTCTTGGAGGCTGCTGCGACCAGCTTTCTGAATGCTTCCAGTTTTGGCAATGGGGGAGGGGTAGGGATGGCGCCCCCACCAGCGTCCATGGCTGGGGAGGCCCTAATCGTGCAGAGAACCTGAGTTGAGTCGCGTCCTCACGCCCCTGCGTGTTAGGTCGTGATTTTCCTCCTTGGTCCAAAGGTCTTAAGTTTTTATATATATGTTTTTTAACCAATAAATATTTTTAGTTATCCAACATTCTTAAAAAAAAAATTATATATATGTTTTTTAACCAATAAATATTTTTAGTTATCCAACATAATCTTGTGGTCAAATGTTACAATTCCTATTGTTAGTCTTCATCTGATTTTACCATTTTGCTCCAAAGGTCTTAAGTTTTTATATATATGTTTTTTAACCAATAAATATTTTTAGTTATCCAACATTCTTAAAAAAGTTTTTATATATATGTTTTTTAACCAATAAATATTTTTAGTTATCCAACATTCTTAAAAAAATATTGGTGTGTGCTCGAGTGTATGACATATCCTATTTGAAATCTATTTCTTAATTTCTATAAACTATTATAGATCAAGCCAAAACCAAACACACAAGATCTAAGCCAAGCCACCAAGGAAAGGGGGTATATTTTTCAAACGCAATGAATAATCATAAGAACATTGGTGTATTTAAAAACCATAAAACTTTTACGTCTGATCCATGTGGGATATGTCCAATTGCGAAAAAAAAAATAAATCGCAGTTTTAAAATCCTAATGCTAGGTGTCAAGGAAGAGTTGTGCAGGTGTTCGATGAAGTTTTCAAGTGCCCAAAAATTCAACAAGAAGGTGACAGGTTCATGCCTAGGTATGAATGCCCAAGCAAGAATATTAAATGTTATAGACAGAGCGTCCAGGTGTTACCAGTTGAAATACCTCACGCAAAGTCACGAGGAGCAGCGTATACATGGAGCGTTGATTAGTAGGTGGTCTTCCCTGTGCATCATGGAGTTTCTTTGCTTGAGATAAACAATACACATGAGCTCCAAGCTAAGGATAAATTCTAGTTGTCAAGATGGTTGCCCAGTGTCAAAGAGAATGCCAAAATTGGTATCACATTCTAGAGTGGAATCACCAATTTTCGAGCACGTTTTTCCGGGTGTTAGTACTGAGATCAAGCATCGAGCGTTTTATGTCTTTTGAATTTTCATACGCAGTTTATACTCCTTCAACACATCACATCATGCATGCTCAGGGAATACCATTAACATCAAAATTTGTCAGATCAGGATTACGTTTGTCTTATTTAAATAATTCCCACTGCAGTTTCAAATTTGTTGGTGACAATTCCTCGGAATTTAAGTAATTTGTCAAGGCTCGCTATGGTAAATAATATAGTATTTTTTTTAAACAAAATGATGCTCTGTCTGGACTTTTGAGTGGGGTTTTATCAAGAAGTAAACGCAATTGTCCAACGATCAAGACTAAAGGATAGACAGTGCTGGATAAAAATGGTTACCAACTCAAATTTTATTTGTTTATCAAAGATAAGAAAGTGACAACTCATCCATCATATTTGTAGATCAAAATGCTGTTTATGCAGGTGTTCGATGAAGGTGCCAACTATCAATATTTGCAGGTGTTGGAGATATCCATGCCTAAGCACCATATGCGCACACAGGGAGCATCGACTTGCATTGATGTGAGAGGACACTGGGACAGCCTGGATGATTACAGCGCCTCCAAGTACCATGTTCGAGCAACGAAGAGCCTCTTGTTCTTTGCTTTGTTGACTTCATTAATCCAACTATGCGGTAACTGCAATGGAATCTATCCAAGGCTATAAGTTTGATGAAAATGAGAGAAATGTCGCTGCTGCTCATCACCAGTGCACGAGGATATTTGGTAGTTTCTATTGGCATGTAAGTAACAAATGTTGTCAAATGTATGCAAAATGCCTCTTTGAATGCAGCTGCAAATTGTGGACAGTTTGTTGGATACTGAAAAAGTCTTGATGCCAATAACAAGCGAGGGAAGAAAGACGGAGTCTAGAAGCTAGAAATTCTCTTGACCAATCCAAATGTAGAGTCTGGATTCTGAAATGTTGGACAGTGTCAACATTAAAGGTTCATGTTATGTTGCCTCAATGACATTTTAGCACTTTGATTTGGCAAGTCTGATCATTAGTTTTTTCTATGCTCTTATACCAGACATTGGGTGGTTTCATATATTGCATATACCTAAAGCAGAAAAATCTCTATTACAATCTGAGATGAATATAATTCGACAAGATTCTTAGGTGCACAGAAATAACATTCATTAAAAGTTGAAGACTGGCTAACTCATGTTATGATAACCTTGTTGTGGTGGATTGTTCATATCCAGCTAGTTTCTTAAATGCTTTTCTACCCAATAAAAGAGGACATGTTATAACTTTAAATAAAGATGTTTTCAGAGTATCATTTCAGTTTCAAATAAACTATATGATGTTCAGCTGCTGAGAGAAAGTATACTGGTTTTTGTTTTTATTGAGTTTGACTGTATGTATTACAAATATTTTGAAGAATTATATCAACAGAGAGTTCATGACATCCTCTCCAAACCTTTCATCAGCTTCCAGAACAATCCAAAAAGAAACTGAAGTGTCAAGATGAAAACATAGCACATGGTATAGATTCAACAGTTAAAGGATATTTCCAGAAATCTATGGACAGTCAGAGTAGACAAAGGAATGAATAGAGGCCAGGTGGTTAGATGGATGCATTCCAGTTGTCTAAAGGGTTAGTTGTGAGATATTAGGCCACCTTCCAAAGGAAGGTGCGCTCAAAAGGGACACTTCATCAGCCATGAAAAAGATGTTAAGGACGTTGCCAACATTAGCCTAGATTTTAGAATTCTATTATTTTTTGTTGAACGGATGTAGTCACGCCACCTTTAGGCATAGGAATCCTATGCATGAGTGGTTATTCGAATGGTAAAGTTGTCAATGATAACCTAGAATATAAAATATACGTTTTAACTCAGTTGCAAGGTTCACATGAATGTACAGAGGCTCATACTGTGGATTGTTAGAAAACAGTGTTTTTCTTTGGTTGTATGTATTAAAACTGTGATATTTTTTGGATAATAGATTTGTATATTTTTGTCATCTCATTTAGGTTCTGATTCTGGTTGTAGTTTATTGAAGGTTTTAGTAAACTAGCTTATGGTTTATTTCAGTTGATGATTAATTGTGATAATTTTATTTTATTTTTAAATAAAAAAGGTGAAACCTGCTATATTATGTGATCGAGGGAACCTTGACAAAATTTACAGAGAGAAATAGGTCTAAGTCACCAAAAATGTTGTCGTTTTACCGGAAACCAGCATTGTTTATAGAGCTGTCTTGCCCTCTGTCCTGCCCGGAGGAAACCAGGACAGATGGCTATAGTCCAAGTGAACATGTAACAGTAGTAAGATAAAACAAAGAAACGAAATAGCATAGGAAACCTAGATACCCGGTGACTCGTCGCCCTTGCTAGTCTGCCACGTGGACCCCGCTAGAATGGCTAATGCTTGCGCGCAGAGAGGGCACTTCCTCTTTGCTGGAGCATTGGAGTACGCGTCAAGGAGCAGGTCCAAACGCTGGTCCATGAGAAGGGTTCTGTGCTCCAGGTCTGCCATGTGGCCTCGGAGTTCGAACACCAGAGCCAAATGCTCTGCACAGAGGAAACTACCATGCAAGCCATGCAAGCCATTACCCGCGTCGTCGAGGATGTCGTCCATCATATCCACTGTCGCTCCACCATCGGCTTCGAGCTCCATCAGTTCAACACCGACCGCTTCCTCCTTCCTCACAGGGTTGTTCTCGTCCGCATCCTCTTCGGCTCTACCTTTGTCCCGACTTGCTTCCTCTACCGTTGCCTGCCTCGCCTGGCTAGTGGGGCTGTAGTCACCCGACCATGGAATTTCCTCGACAATACACCCAGGGATGTCGTCTGCCAGAGCAAATTTGGGACCGCTTCCATCCTGGTGGCTTGTCTCCATGGCTTGGGGTTCCGGGGTGGTTGCCAAATCCATGGATGGTATTTCTTCCACATAACAGGTGGGGAACGCATCCACAACACCATCCTCCGGCCTGATTTCAGATTGAATTGCCGTGGTCTCACTGCTGCAATCAGCCCCAGTCTCTGCAATGATGGCATGCAGAGCCAATTGGTCAGCTCGAGCCTTCTTACGGAGGATGGAGGTCACCAACGATAGAGCCCGCTCCAGCTTCTCTTTCCTTTGCCGCTGCGCTTTGTGAGTGTACCAGGCCGAGCCACGGCGAGGTCTGCCCCACTTCCTGGTCATAATTGCTAAGGAATATATAACAATACAGTGAGGGTGCAGTGAGATGAGAGTAAACCAGGGCGAGAAAGAAACATAACTGCACCAGATCTCCCAGACGAAGGGGAGAGCCGTCGCGAGAGCAGACCAATTTTGACCAGGCGCTTGAAAAAACAAGTTGCCCAAGACCAAATGCACCTGGCTATCCATAAACCCTGGCATGCTGAGTGCGTTGTGAGCGAGAGTGTTCGCGCGAGGGAGGTGTCCCTCCACCGTATATCTGATGTTATGGCCATCTACCATCATTAATGCAGGGCAGGAGGGCGGCGGCCATCAACATTTTTACTATGGCCTAGTGCTGAGCCAGGTGTCGAGGAGCATCCGCGTGTCACCCCATCCAGGGAATTGTGATAAATTTACAAACTTATGAGAATTTCTATTTTTTTGATTTTATAAGGTTCTTGGTTTATTTTTTTTAATAGTGTCACTACTTGATGTAGATGATAGGCACGATTCACTCTTATTTAAGTCTTCCATCTACTCATTTTGATATCTAAACTTGGACTGAAGTTATTCAAAACCCCATTTCCTTCTATGTATTGCATAGAGTAAAATTGTGAGTAACATCACCTTTCAAATTTTCCTTATTCATTTGCCATCACTTTATAAATCTGTATTTTGAACTTTGATGGGTGATGAGTACTGGGCTTACACTCCTAGCAGTCAGAGTGTGACTCCCATGTGCTAACAAATGCAACCAACGAAGATTGGAATTACCATAGAACTCTTAATGTTATAGCCAATAATGAATCATCAATCATTAGGGCAGTGAAGTATATATATATATATATAAATTAAACACAAAGAAGAGGCTATGTCTAGCTTCAAATGCATATATGATGAATCAGGAAGAGATCAAAAAAACAAAAGGAGTACCATCTTCATTATTGTAGATGACCTCCACGACCCTTCTTGGGAAACAACTAAGATGTGCACATAGTAAAAGATACAATGAGAAACATGAGAGAAAGCATGCATACCTTCCCAGAATAAACTGTCTTTTCTCTACTGACCAATACTTCTATAAGTTCTAAGTAATAGGGTGCATCTGCTTGTAAGTCTTCACAAAGAAGAAAAAAGAAAATCTGATCCCTAGTCTTGTCAACTTGAAACCTTTATAAAGCTCAATGAACCTTTATTTGGTATTCAAGGGACCAAAAGATTATAAACAATCACGAAAAAATAACTTTTTAGTGCCATAGTACCATGTGTGCCATAGTACCGTGTGGCATATTTTGGACTTACTAACTATATTATCATTCTCCATTGTTGATGTCATACATCCCATATGGAAAGTGATGATTGGTCCATACACCCAGTAGGTAAACAATGCTAACTTCATCAATCTTGGGTAGAAGTTTTCTAGATTTGTCATGTGTTCTTATGATTCTATCTTCACTTATTCAACATTAATTTCCCTCTTGAATGTGTGCCATGTGGTAAGCTCCCATTCCTTTGAGTGGATTTCATAGTTTGTGTAATTACTTGCAAGAGTCCCTTAGTCCACTTGACTTGCTTGTTGGATGAAAAATACTATAGTGATAAGTTTTGAACTACTGTTGAGTTTGTGGACTACGTTATGCAATATAAGGATCCCAATTATTTTAGAATTATAGAGTCAAAAACATTATAAAGTAAATTTGGAGAAAGGGTTGATCTCAAGGAAAGTTTTGTGTAACTTAGTAAACATATAACAAAGGAATATCTCTTTAGTTCAGGGAACCCAAAATATTACTGGGATTGACTAAAGCTTCATTTGAATTCCAAAAATGGAAGGACTTAGAGCAATTATTGACAAAAATATAGTTATGTTCCCTTTGCCACATATGTATGGATGCCACTTGTTAGATCATGGCCCATGGGGTACTAGCCACATGTTGCTTTGATCCTCTTTTTCTGACATTACCATTGTCACATGGTAGACTTTGATTGGTCCATGTACTTGAAAACCATCGGTGCATGTGTAAACGAGGTGCTCTACTTTGCTAAGATATAGCCTTTCCCAGTCTTGGTGATATGCTACTATACTAACCAGATGTATCACTTTCTATCAAGGTAGATATTTCATTATCCGATACTATGATCCAATATGTTCGATCTATGCTAGGGAAACATTTTCTATACATTTAATTCCATATAGAATCATTTATAAGTCCAAGTCTATCTATGAGAGTCTGTGTTTCTAATGTCATTGTAGTGATGTTTCTAATGAACCTGAAAACTTGTTATATTTTTTACACTCCAAGGTTAGGTCTGTGAGGGATGTTAAACAATATAGAAAAAATAATATCTCATAATCCTTTGGACATTTAGATGTGAAAAATATATAAAACCAAATTGAATAGGAGCGTTTAGTTCATAAGGGAACTTATGAAATCTGTTAGAGAAAGATTTGCCTCACCCTATGCAATCTTGCAGAGAGGGCCTTATTCTATTTCCCTATGCAGACCTATCTTCCCTATTGATAAAATACAGATATAAAAATAAAAAAAATTCCACTTGTACGCATCTTGCACACTATACAGAAAGCGTATACGCAGGCTGCTCCACTACAGCCCGCGTACATCGATATTTGTGCCATAAAATGAAAATTAAATGTCGAGTTTCCATGTCACAGTAGGAGATATCTGATCCTTGGCCTTCCATATACTGGAAACGTTCTGACTCGGCCCTTCAGTTCCATTTTGAAGGCTATAAATGGGCCAATTCTGAGCTATGGAAAAAGAGAGAGAATTCAACTTTGAGAGAAAAGTTACTCTGGAGAAATTATTTACTTCATATTGAGTCTACATCCCTTTTTCCTTTAAGTCTGAACACAATGTTCATCCTCCAAGATCTTCCCTTATTGATGGAGAACCTCATTGTCTCCCTTCTATGAGCTTGCCTTTGGTGGAGGATTGAAGTGGTGGAGGCCCAATTGGAAGGAACTTGGTTTCTCAGTTTCAAACTGTGCCAACATGGAAGTCTGTAATATTTTCACTTCTGTTGATAATTTATTAATAGAAATACTCCTTTCCCGTCCAATTGATATCTTGCAAATATATGAGTTATTATCCATGGGCGTATTTGTTATGTATATTGATGGAGTATGTTATCTAATGTGATAACCTTTTATATTGCCACCATATGCTTATTTTTGTTTGATTGTTGAGAACTTGTTGCAGGTATATAACTTTGGGTCAAAGTGCTCAACGGTGGACATCATCAAACATCTGGACGAGGTAGGCCCTTTTCTTATCTCCCTTTCACATTGGTTTATATAACATGTTGTTGGGATAGAGTTGATTTCTGCAGTCATTTCCATCCATTGTGTTTCACCCTAGCCATAGAGAGATTTTCTCGTAACAAAATCCTATAAGACACAAAGTCTAAAATCCTCATAAACTCTTGTACCTGATAAGGTTATCTACTTTGATTATAAAATGTTTGGATTCTTAAAAGGAACATAGACTAAGTGTTGAAACCGAAACCTCACCCTGTGCTAATCTACTAGCCATTCTTTCACTATACAACATGTCTTATAGCATCATATCTCTTAATGATAACCCAAATACTTTAAGAACTAGGTCCAAATATACCATCAAGGCTCAAATGAAGAAGGTGTCCCTAAATATATCTAGGGGGATATATTTAGGAATATGTGCTTCTAGTTTTAGAAAATAGATTGTCTTTGTGCCCAATTTAGCATAAGGTAACATTCGGAAAAAGGTGTTGTTGTGTACTTATTTTAGCACTTGTATTGGGTTGATTAAGAGACAATATATAAATTATAATTTCTTTAATTTGATGTATGGATGAAATAAGGATAGGAAACACTAATTTTGTTCTTTGAAGAGTTGTGAAACAATAGGTTAAGTCAACACATGCTTAGTTCCTAGCTTAACCTTTCCTTGAGGACAAACAAGCTTGGATTTGGAGTATATTTTTATCATCCCGATAATATTTTGATAAAAATATAGAAACCATTCTCCAATCATTACTTTGTAGGTTGCTTTTTGATCAAGCAAAGCATGGAAGTCATGTCATTATTGAAGACACATATCTTATTATGGGCAAGAGCATTGAATTTGGAACACTCTTATGATTTGGAGCATCATCTTTAGTTATAAAGATGGGAGTGGACAACATTTGGTAAGAAAATAAATATGTAGTATCCAAACCATGCCATATTTTAGTTGTCATTTCTTCCCATGGACAAAAATGTCAAGGATAAATGAAGAAATCAAATAGTATTAATTGATTGACTAACTCAAAGGTTGGAAGGTTGGCGAAGACACATTGAGGGACCATCTCATCTCATCATGGTGCAAAATTACAATGAAGGTAAAGGGAATAAATATAGCTTGAACCATCAAGTTGTGAAAATTACAAACATAAGATATGTATCCAAAGATCTGTAACGTACCCATCAACCCACAGGTTGCCCACGCTAACCTGCAATGTACCCAACCACCCACAGGCTAGCCACGTTACTGTAGAAAATCGCCTATGAACTAATCTCAATCCGAAGTCAAGAATGAAATACCCTCATGCATAAATCAAGATCCATGCTACATCATAAATAAGTAAACAAAGTGCCATGCAAAAAAAATAACCAACAGACAAGCACATCATGAATACATATCTCAAAGATAATTAAATACACAGTGAAATGAACATTATATAGAAAACATATAGAGCACTTGTCTTTTCAAGTAAACATTCACCAACTGGCTGTAGACCAAGGACATTCCTCCCAACCATAGAGATTGTTGTTCTTTTACTCTCAACAGTAGGTCACCCCCAAGCTAGGGCCATGAATCCACAAGGATGGGTCCTAAGCCAAATCTAAAACACGCAACAATTGGATAACTAGCTCTTAGGTTTCCCAACCACACAACAAATCTGAATTTCCAGCTCTATTTCCCCCTCATCCTGCACAACCCAAATAAATGAATGCCTTTCTCTGTCATCCAGTCCCTCATGTTGTCCCATTTCTCTCTAGGGATCCAGTTCTACTAGTCAGGAAATCTCCCTACTGGAAACTCTAAGGATTCTCAGTTGTGGACGGTTCTTTCCGAACTGTCATCAATCTCATGCACACATGCATCCATTCCCTCATGGAATGATCAGTAATTTATTACATCCATTTAGCAATGTCTCTCCTCTTCCAACCATTTGTTTCCATGCACATCCCAAGAGAACATGAATTAGCTAGTAATGAGTGAAGAGAAAGGAAGAAGAATAATAACCAACAAAACGAGAAGAAAGCCCAAAAAAAACCCCAAGGGATGTTTAAATAATTACATGAAGACAAGAACCACCTGGCCTTCCTCCAAAGAAGCTCATGTAACCTATTTTCTCCATAAAATCAATTATGGGTAAATAAAATATAACAAAAAGACTCATCACCTTAAGCCCCATCTCTCGTGGAATCATAACCCCCTATCTCATTTTTCCTTGTATGTCTTGCAACCAACAATGTATTTTATTAATGTATATGAAGTATTGCATTTCCTAGGCACTCTAGCCCTTTTTCAACTTTACTAGCTCACCAACCTAAGTCACAATTACATAATACATTCTAGTTCATAAGGGTTAGAATCGGGGTGTTACATCCCCCTCCCCTTATTTTGGCATTGTCCTCAGTGCACAACACCATCCCAATGTTATTAACATTACAAATCTAGGCTCATTGGCCTTAATCCACACAGACAATCCAAGCAACTCTTATATACAGAGGCACTTTGGCCTAAAATTAAACATGTATACATAGACATCCTGACCCAAAACATGTATAATGGTCTTCCGAATTTGTATTTATGGCAACAGTTCCAACCAGCAAGGTCTCCTTCCCTCTCATCCCTGCACAACCCAAAGAAATGAACCCCTTTCTTTACCATGCAATACCTCAGGTTGTTCCACTTCTCTCCAGGGCTCCAGTGCACTCGACCATGAAGTTTCAGAGTTGCGGCTTCTAGTACTCCAGCTGCAACAAGTCCATTGGAATTTCTTCCTTCCATGCCTTTGTCATTCAACTGCTCTATCATTACCTTCTTATTTTCCCTCGTAGTCTGGTACTTTTCTAGATCCTCAACATTCATCGTTTTCCTACAACATTTTGAATCAACAAGCATATCAATTCACATTTTTGTGCATAAAGTCTTTATTTTTGCTCATAATTTAAGAGTAAATTTTTCATAAGCTAGTACAATACTTATCCGTGTGGTTCATGGAGCTGCATCCATATGGATATCTTGTTAACTTGGCTCATTATTTTCCCTTGACATACCCATTGTGTGCATGATCCCAATTAATAGTTTACAAGAGCTATCAAAGTCTCCTCTTCCTTACGGTCACTCACCTTCTAGGCCTAGGCTTAGGAATTCTCTTCTCTGCTATATAGTCCCTCAGGCGATCCATCTTGCTTGGAAAATTATTTCTTGCACAAGAAGATTTCCAGAAACTTTATCGAGTCTTACAGCCGAGGCGATTCTATGGCTTGCGTTATCACAACACAACATATTCTAGGGCGATCATGGCTTACCACAGGGTTCTCATGTCAAAACAATAGTATTTTTCATGCTTTCCATCTTGCATATCCAACATCTCATATATATTATACACATACAATCATCATGAGATATCACTATAACAATTTTCAATCATAAATGTCAAATTTGTTTTATACAGGAAAACAAAATTTTCCCAAGCATGAGCTTTTTGCTCATAATGTTTTGCTCTGCAGCTGTAGATATCAGTCTTCCTTATGGGATTACATCCCTTCCATATCCAAGACCATTCTTCCTGCAATTTCCTTAACCTTTCATTCGACCACACAAATTTTTAGCATAACATAGCAATTTGTAATTATTAATTTCTGAAATTGATTTTATACAGGAAAATAAAATTCCCATGCATGGATTTTCTGCTCAAAATGTTTGGCTTATACATTTGTAGATATCAGTATTCGATATGGCTTTACATCCCTGTCATATCCAAGACTATCCTACCTGCAATTTCTTCAATTTACATTCAACGAAAACAGTTTGTTAGTAATTATTAAGTTATAATTCCCAAAACTGTTTTATATAGGAAAAATAAAATTTCTAGACATGAGCTTTTGCTCATAATAATTTGGCTCTTGCAACAATAGGCATTGGTCTTATTTATGGGCTTACAACACTGTCATATCCAAGACCCTTTCTTTCTGCAATTTCAACATTCTTCAACCAAACAAATTGTCAATATCTCATGTAAAAGCTATATATATATATATATATATATATATATTCATGGAAACAAGTGATCTGAGAATTGTTTGCTACTACAATTCAATTACTTCCATCAATTCTTGAAATTAAATGGAATTCAAATATTGAATGGAATGAACCCATCATTACATACACATGTATTATTATCCCATCTCTTCTTTCTTCTATCCAGAAATACTTTTATTACTCTGTCCCCCCAACACATATTTTCTGTAATTTATCATTATGTAGCTACTTTAACCTGCAAATTTCTTGTTGTAATATCTAACAATTCCTAGAGTGTTTTCAACTTCATGAGTTAGAAATTCTCACATCATTTCAACTATTATCATAATCATTTCTATTTTATATACTATATACATGCATTCACCAAAATGCATTCAATAATTCTTGGAATACCACTTGTAACATTTTTAATAGTTCCAAAAACTGATCTTGGAGTTGTAACAAACAACAATCCAATCACCTTCAGATAGTATTCATATTAAATATAATGCAACTATCCATCATTATGTATTTTCAACACCACATGCTTTTAGTAATGCAACAATTAATTACTAAATAAAATAACAATCAATGTGCCAACACCCATGGTCACAATTACACAATGCATCCATGCATTGACTGTTGACACTGAGAGGGGGGTGAATCAATATCAAGTACAATTTAAAACCTTTTTCAACTTATACTTAAACCATTCAACTATATCCAATGAGAAATGAACAATAGTATAAGAGTTACATGAATACACCACAATACACCATGCACAATATATGAGAAATAGTCAATAGTTATTGTTCAGGGGAAGTAATGACTTCCAAAGGTAGCTACATCTTCCAAATGTAAAGGGAGGGATAAACCTCCAAGAGGAAGATACAATCCTCTAATATCAAGAGATATTTGAACTCTCCATCCTTTCCCCTTCCTTCTACTCAAGAATATATGAGAGATAATAAAACTTTACATTAAATCATCACCATCAACCAATCATCACATAGAACCTGATAATGCTTCCTGAGACTTCTTCAATTTCTGCAATTCTTCAATTCTTGGAGTACTC
>SNQJ01S0019319.1:49743-62333 GCA_010110895.2 Picea sitchensis | reverse complement strand
GGCCTTCTTTTACTTCTTCTTCCCTTTGAAATTCGACTTGTATAAAATGAATGTATAATGATGTTTATTTATACCATTTATGTCACTTCCTTTTAACATTAGGGCCGACCTGACACTTTCTTATTTTGTAATTATTTTCTTTAATTATTTTCAGGGGCCTACATGCACTTCCTTCTTCAATTCACTTTGTCATCTTCAAAAATTTATTTCTCCTCAACCATGAGGATCCAATTGACATGTCACATATCACCGGAAACAACATGATGTATAATATCCATTCATGGGTGTCGTATATGCATGTGCATTGTCCTTCATGCCCAAATAGCTTTATCAATCTAGCGTCCAAAACCCATGACTAGGGTTGACATCAATGACAACAACCAATCTTCCACCATTGACTACATAATATCACATAACCATGTCATGCATTCCACCACGATGAGTTGGATGGTCTAGCCAATGCCTCAACACATCATCCACACACTTCCTACTTCTTTCCTGACTATTTGGATACCTTTCTTTTCAACCCAAACACAACACCAAGAATATAATTCTTAAGTGCTCTTCATTGTTGGCAAAAATGTTTCAGTCCAAACATTAGATATACAGTAGATACCATTGAGCACTCACATAACGCTATAGCCCTTCCATATCCAACCATATTATGGTCTAACACATAACTATATCTATGGATATTCATTGTTATAGAAGGAGTATGTCTCCTGAATTAACCTGGTTATGATCCTATAACCAATCATAACATAATATGCAACTAACATTTTATCTAAATGCATTCTAGTATCCAAAACATTTACATACTCTAGGCCTTCGGCCATTACATATCAATTTAAATATTGAAAAAATTAACTGAGGGAATTCTTACCTCAATCCCCTTCAACATGTATGCATCAAAAGAAAATAAATGTATACATGCATGGTTGTTATCACTTGTTGTTATCTCATCAACTGATATTTGTAGAGGCTCATAGACTTCCTTCTTCATCATTTTGATCATCGTTTATACCACCCTCATGGGTCTTCACATAGATGGAAATCATAAGCAACAACAACAACAACAACATCCACATCTTTAACATACTATATCATTTTTCTTGAATACATAATCCCTCATTAGTCATACTCAATTTACATAATATCATTATTTCATAATAATAAACTATTATAAGTTCACAAGCATGGTGTATGCATACCCAAGCATGTGTATATGCACAATTACACATCCATATGCACCAAGCATTCACTGTCACCATGCCTAATAATGCATATGCATTTTAACTTCATTATATGCCTCATGAACTCTAGTGGATTTATGTTTCAATTCACTTATTTATTTATCTATTTATGGTGTAGTTGGTTGTCCTTGAATGTCTTCAGATCTTTGTTGCCTTGTGTGCTCCCATTCTTCTCATTTGCACTATTGTTCCTTGGTCTGAATAGTTTCCAGCCAAGTTCCACTTTTCCATTCTGAAATCCAAACAATGTATTCAAATTGCAACAACTCATTTTGGGTAGTCATATCCAACTTTACCTTTAGGATACATTCCACCACCTTGGAATGAAGTAGCTCAAAACATTCCATCACTCTACTACCACAACATTCTTGAATCAAATACTATTAATCCTAGTTTTACATTAGGTTACTTCATTAGCATTTCCCCGTGGAACCATACCTTTCACACTTAATACCATTCCCAATGGAAGTCCATTTTCATTCAGTATCACTTTTTAAGTGAGAGAGCATTCATTTTTCGGTCTCCAATTTCTCTGCATTGGCATCCTACTTCCACTGTGAACTCTGATATCAGAAGTGGATTTATTTCACACTTAAGCTTTGAAATTGTCTACACCTCTCTTCATTCTATGATAGGTATAAATAATTTTCCTTTCCATGCCCATCAATGACATTTTTAACCTGCTAGCTTCATATCCTATATGAGGATTCTTGCCTTGGTTGTACCTACAATTTATTCATATTTTGTGGTTGTTGACTAATACTTTTGTTCCACTATTCTGGAGTTCTTTGCTACCTCATCCAAATTTTGTAAGATATTTCATGCTTCCATGACTATGATATCCAATCCTAGACTAGAATTGATCCAATTAATCTCTAATCCTGGAAAATCTGCAAGAAATTATTTTGTTAGAATTATACATATCATAAAAAATGTGTCAATTAATGCTACAGGTACTTGTTTTTCTTAATTCATGAAGCAAAAATATCACAGTTATCCAAATTAGAATAATTCCAGGTCATTATCCTTTGAATCATCTTTCCAACAACTGTACTCTTGCCCCAATCAGATATTTGAGCTGAAAGTTATTGATTCCTGGAAAAAAGGAAAAAAAAACACCTTCAGCCCCCTTAGCTGATACAAAATTTGATTTATGCCCAGGCACTTTCTTCAAACCATGTTCCATATGACCACAGCTCAAAATCGTAGGCTTAATCACTCTTTAGTAGCTCGCTCTATGTTCTTCTACATAGGAGCTGGTTAGAACCCCATGTCTGAGGGCTTGGTAACTTCCATCCCCTTTTACCTTATCATGAGACCAGTGTTGGGACCCAGTCCTCCAGACTTCTGCCTTTGCATGTTCTTCATTTTCCAACTTTTGATTTTTCCCAGAGTTACACTTCGTCGAACCTTTTGATAACTCCTACTAGCAGAATCAGAAGGTTGATACTTGATTTCTCTCGTTGAATGGGTGGTCTCGCCCCCATCTGGAGGCTTCAACGAGATCAATGATCACGACTTAATCAAGCATTGGGATAGACGACTCTTAACCAATTCATAAATTCAACGTTCCAGGGCTCCGAGACATTTAGCTCATGTGTCGTTCAACTCCCCAGAGTGAAAACTGCCAAATTACTTACCCTGTTCTTCCACAAATTAATCAGATGGTTAGGAATTCATCAAGCATTGGGAAAGACGATACTTAATTAGTTCATGATTTCAACACTCCGAGATCCAGGATATTTCCACTCCCGAGTCTTCCACTTCCCCGGAGTGACAACCTCCAAAGTACTTACCCTCTCCTCCTACTGCTTGATCCAACGGTCGAGAAAGGTCCCAAAGGGATCTCAGATTGACGGTCTACGTGCCTTCACGAATTCAGTCTTCGACACTTTTCACTGACAAAAACTTGGACACCCCCGGAGTCATAAACTCTCGAAGATGACATGACATGCTAATGTCACCTAGGGTGAAGTGGACCCATGGCACATGTTCCATGTGTCACTCAAAAATGAATAGATCGAGGTCTAAAAGGTACCAAATCCGAGTGACACGTATCCTCACATGGCACCCCCCACGTGGTATACACCACATCATCAACTAAATGGACGATCCAAAATCTGTGCTTCAGATCCGACAACCAACGTAAATTCACAGCTTTACACTTTTGTGAATTCGACACTTCGGGGCTTTGATCTGCAACATACCCAAAAATCGTCGAAGTGGCAAAGTTCTGAAGTCCGAACTTCGCTAACCTTCCACCATAGCAAGATCCGATGATTAGAATTACTCTATAAATCCTTCCCTCGATCTAATGGTCGACGATAATTTCGGGACTTTGACACTCCGGCGCTCTAGGTCGTAGCAGTTCTAAAGGGTTCAATTCTCCCGAAGTGAAACCTCCCGAAGTGGTCAATGCCAAACGACCATGATCAACGATGGAGATTCCTCTCGAGCCTCCCATCATATAGGATGGCTTATGGGGCTTCACGAATCCAAACTTCGGTAGTTCAGGCTTTTCCTACCTACCATGATCACCGAAGCGATGAAGTTTTGAAGTCTTTCCTTTCCCGCTTGGATTCGATCGACGACCGACGATCGAATAGATAGATCTGACGACTGGGACTTAATATTTCCCAACCTCTGGTTTCACCTTTATCGAACGACCCTTATTCACCTACCTTCCAATCCAACGATCCATAACTCCCTTAATCCTATGGTGGTGATTTCTCTCAAACTCGAAGGGACGGTCATGACTTTACGATCCTTTACAAAGGATCTCTAACGCTTTGGCTTCTACACGATCTTTGCAATGCCATTCCTCTTGAGATTTTCAATTTCAAGGTGTGTACTTGATCTTAACCATAATATCATGACCAACATATCCAGGCCATACCGACCCAGTGTTTCAACCTGTAGCTATGATACCAATCTGTAACATACCCAACCACCCACAGGCTGGAATCTCTACTGCATAAACGCACCTATGAACTAATCTCAATCCAAATTAAAGCATGAAATACCCTCATGCATAAATCAATATCCATGCTGCAACATAAATAAGTAAACAACGCACCATGCACAACAAATAACCAAAAGATAGGCACATTATGAATACATATATCAGAGATAATTAAATACACAACAGAATAAACATTATATAGAAAACACAGAGAGCACTTGTATTTGCAAGTAAGCATTCACCAACTGGCTGCAAACCAAGGACGTTCCTCCCAACCATAGACAATGTTGATCTTTTACTCTCAACAGCAGGTCACCCCCGAGTCAGGGCTATGAATCCACATGGACGGGTCCTAGGCCAAATCTAAAACACGCAGCAGTTGACTAACTAGCTCTTAGGTTTTCCAACCACATAGCAAATCCGAATTGCCAACTCTCTTTCCCCCTCATCCTACACAACCCAACTAAATGAACACCTTTCTATGTCATGCAGTCCCTCAGGCTATCACATTTCTCTCTAGGGATCCAGTGCTACTGGTCAGGATATATCTCTACTGGAAACTCTAAGGATTCTTAGTTGTGGACAGTTCTTTACAAAATGCCATCAATCTCATGCACACAAGCATCCATTCCCTCCTGGAATGATCAATAATTTATTATAGCCATTTAGCAATGTCTCTCCTCTTCCAACCATTCGTTTCCATGCTCAGCCCAAGAACACATCAATTAGACAGTAATGAGTGAAGAGAAAGGAAGAAGAAGAAGAACCAACAAAACCCAAAGAATCCCCAAAACAACCCCCAAGGGATGTTTAAATAATTACATGAAGACAAGAACCACCTGGCCTTCCTCTCAAGAAGCTCATGTAACCCCTTTTCTCCATAAAATAAATTATGGGTAAATAAAATATAACAAAAAGACTCATCCCCTTAAGCCCCCTCTCTCATGGAATCATATCTCCCTATCTCTTTTGTCCTTGTTCGTCTTTCATCCATCGGTGTATTTTATTAATGTATATGAAGTATTACATTTCCTAGGCACTCTGGCCCCTTTTCAACTTTACTGGCTCACCATCCTAAGTCATAATTACATAATACATTCTAGTTCATAAGGGTTAGAACCAGGGTGTTACAAGATCTCATTTGCAACAAAAAGGGTGCAATTTATTATGGTTGTATGAGGAATTAGTTGTGTTAAATATGAGTGTTGTTTTGTTCTTGCATGGAATTAGTTGACATGCTCTTACATGTTATTTTTTTCATCCCTATGACCGTTAATGATGTAAACCTATTTGTTGCCTTAAGAGGGGTCAGTGGCCTGAATTCTTGAAGAAATAAGGGAGAAGAACTTTGCTTGAGAGAAGAAATTGTATTTTCCTTTGTAAAAACCCTATTAAGGAAGATCGTCGCAGGCTGCACTATATGTAGGGTGCAACGATACCTGATCGCCACCCTCTGCCTTGAAACTAGCCTGCGACGTCTCTACAGGCTGCCTTATGGCTAGGGTGCGAGGATTTTTGTATGTGGGAAAAACGAGCATATTCTCGATACTTCTAGAAGGAGAAGATTCTATGGTGAGGTGGCCTCCAAACGGTTTGGATCTTACTCACTTTCATGATTTAGTGGGATCATCCTAACCTCCTCACCTTATCCTCTTCAACTTATAAAAGGAGAGGAGCTCTCATGGAGAAAGTTAGCTTGATTGGGTTTGAGTAATTTTTGTAGCTTGGAGTTTTTGGGCCTATGTTGGGTTTGAGCTTTGCTTTGTCAAGATAGATTGTGATTAGCTCTCAAATATTCAGTGTCAGAATCCGTGGATTAGAAGTGTGTGGGAAGAAAGGAACTGTTGGAAGGAACCTAACAACATCAAAGCATATGGTTGTATCTTTCTTCCACATTCTTTAATACATATATACTTTCCTTTCCTATATGAATGTTATTTGTTCATACTGTATCATTCATTGATCATGTACATAGTTTCATATCAAATAGACTATGTTATTCTTGTCTTCATTGGCTTGTATTCCTCTGCAGATATTTCTCCATAAGCCTCGTGACGGAGCTTGGATTGAATTGGCGAAGTCAGATCTTTGATATTTAAAATGTATGTTCTAGATCCATTTCTCATTTGATAATTGAAATCTAAGGAAAGAGTAGTGCATTGTCTTGTTTTTTTCTAGTTTCGTAGTGAATCTAGGGGGATTGATTTGTGTCTGCACTTAACAATTAGCCCGATAACAAAATTGGCGACCATACTGGGGAACAAATTGTCTCCTAGTTTGTCTTACTTTATTACTTTGGTTTCTTGGGTTCTTTTTTCTGAGTCACTGTGAGATCCAACTTGATTCTCTGATTGTTAAACTTCACTGGAAAAAACTTGATGCTTTTTATTTTTTCCATTTTTTCCTTTGATCGTTGCGCCTTGCTTTGAGGGATAGTGTGACGATCCAGGATTGACGCACCCTGTCTTTTTGACACAGTGCGGTGACGCTACACTGTATTTTTTCTCTAGCCTATGGCGACCCGAGATCGTCGCTCTRTGTTGGTCTTACAGCGTGCGACGATTTGCAAAATTTTTAGCTTTTGGTGGTTTTTCCTTACCTAGATCTGTGATAAGTGTTTGGGGTGATTTGTTGGGTCTATTTACAGTCTTCTTGACAACTTTCAATCTAATTTTAGCCATCTTTTCTTTTTTTTAGCTTCTTTTCTTTTGAAATATTTTATCTCTTTCTTTTAGTGTCTTTCGGTTACAAAGCTTTGTTTTTTTTTAGAATTGTTTAGTGAAAAGAACACTTCTCTTTTATGAATAACTCGTGTTAAAAGAGAAACTTTGTTTGGGTTTCTTTTGTTTTGAAGAATTTCTCTATTGCTTTTAGTGCATCTTTGAAACAAAAAAATTGATTTCTTTCTTTACATTAGATTGGGGGCATCTTTGCATTTGAAGTAGCAAAATTGCATGATTTTTGGCTTTTTTAGTCTTGAATTCTAAAAAACAAATTCCCTCTCATGGTCGGGGGGGGGGGCAAGAATCGTGTATTGGTGTAGAGTTTCTTTTGTTCATTTATTGAGAATCTTGATATTGATGATTTTAATAAAATTTTAGGACATTGTGCATATGGGAATTATAAACGTTTTCTCCTTCTCGTAATATAGCTTTCCTCGAAATGAAAAGATTGCATCTTCATCTCTTTTCATAACTTTTGAGTTGGTCAAAACACCATATTGTCCACACCATTTTCCTCTTGAGTAACAACAAGCTTAAAAATAAAGCGCTTATAAAAATTTATTAGACATTTTTATATTTTCTGGTAGCAAACCTAAATTAGATTAGAGTGTAGGGCTTTGGAATAGGTATGAAATATAACTTTCCAAAGCTATAAAGAAACATAGAATATTGAGTTAGGGAGCAGTGAAATACACTTGCTACATTTTGTCCTAGGAAGACCTTGTAACACAAGGGTCAATCACGAGGTCGCATTAAGACTAGAAGAGTTACTCACCCTGCTTTGTTGGTCTTAGTGTAGAGATTGCGCATATTATTGGGGGTCACTTGAGAAGAAAATCTTGTGGGGACCTTATCGAGTTGATTTTGGGCTTAGATACCCCACCTTTGCACGTGGATCAGACTGTCAACTCTTTCCCCAGGCATCATTGTCACAATTGGTAACCTTAGTGGCCTTTCTCTTTAGGGTCTTTACACGAGGTGGTTGTGTGGGGGAAAGTCTTCACGTTACCGAGAATTGACATTGTCCAAACAAACTCAGGCTCCTTGGAGGGTATACCCATGATTATGTGTGGGAGATTGCACCAGGGTGTAAGTCCATTAAGAAGATCGTCAATGTAACTTTTCCACCCTCTCTATCTCATCTCCTTCTTACATTGTCCTCGCGACGTTGGATTTCATCACCAACTAGTGCGTTCATTGTAAGAAGGTTTTGTTTGCTTTTTTTCTTACTAGATTTTTAGCATGTGCTGTTTGTTTTCCCTGTGAACTCTAGGTTGGATCTTTATTTAATGGCRTCAGTTCTTGGAACAACCAATGAAGGAACCCCTTTTCTAGGGGAACCTTTTGTTTTTCCTTCTTGCAGAAATATTGGTCCTCCTCACATTGCTACTTTGAGCCTTCCAGGTCTCACAATTAGATTATCGGTATGGTTTTTTTCCACTCAGGTAATCCCGAATGCAGTAAGTGCTTCGATTGTAAGCAATTCCCCCCAAGAACATCAACCTCACGTTGATCCTTCACCTTCTTCACCAGTAATATCTTCTTCACCTTCTTCACTTGTAAGGTCTTCTTTCGTTTCATATTCTTCGCCGAGTGAAAGATCTACAGCTAGTAACCTGGTGGATAAGAAGAATAAGAAAATAAAGAATAACAAGAAGAAAAATAAACAAGGGTCCAAACTTCCAACCGTTGTCGTACATGTTGGAAAGAAACAAGCTACTGTTAATCGTGTTGGGAGTTTTGATGATGCCAAGATCACCTAAACAACCTGTAAGCCCAAGTACCCTTGCAGGCTTTGTGAGGGTAGACATATTCTTAAGGATTAACCTAGTCTATCAAAGGTTATAGAAGCATGGTCTACACACCCTCACCAACCCATGTCGTCAGTCTCTGAACAACATGTTGATGACCTCCCATCAACTAATCATGATACCATTGGGAAGAATAAAATTAGAGTCAAGTTCCCATGTATGTTATGTGGAGGGAGTCATCAAACTCACCTTTTCCCTCATATGGATGAAGCCTCAAAATTACTGGAAGACATGATTATTTCAAAACCTCAACTTCTAGCTGCTTATCGCAAGCTTACTCTCAACCCACCTGTAGTTGATGGAATGATCAATCTATTCCCTTCGTTGGTTAGTCTAGTTGATCATGTAGTCAATCTGGTCACATCCTTAGTTGAATCATTTGACAAAGTGGTTGATCCGATCCCGTCCTCGGTCGATCCCACT
Organism: Picea sitchensis; assembly: GCA_010110895.2. Lineage (NCBI taxonomy): Eukaryota > Viridiplantae > Streptophyta > Pinopsida > Pinales > Pinaceae > Picea > Picea sitchensis. The sequence continues at coordinate 53,161 of SNQJ01S0019319.1, read as the reverse complement.
CTCCCGTTAGAAAGTGAAACCTGAGAGGTCGATCTGTTTCCATCCATTGACCCGATTCTCCCCTTGGAGAATGCAACTCAAGTGGTCAATCTGATCTCATAATCAGTCGATCCTACTCTCCTGTTAGAGAGTAAACTCGATACTGCCCACGTTTTTCTCATTGATACAGACTCTACCCTATTGGGGGGAATTCCTCCTTCTCCTATGGAACCCCCTCCAAGTAATGAGGCCATCCTTTTTTATTGGGGTGTGCTAACTAGAACTTGTCTTCCCTTTCAGATTAATTTCAATATTAAAGTATAGGTTTGTGGCTGGGACATTCCTCAGACGCTGATAGACAAAGGTTTGTCCGTTAGTATTTTGTCCTCTATTGCTTGGAAAGCGTTGGGTTATCCTCATCTTGTGTCGGTTACAAAGAATCTGTTAACTTTTAACAGAAGAACCAGTCACCCTTTAGTATTGCTTCCTCGGTTTCCCTTAACTTCCGGAGGGAAGACTGTCTTTATTGATGTTGTGGTAGTCCAAGACCCCTTGTATTTCAATTTACTCCTTGGGTGAGATTATGTCTATGCCATGAAATCTATTGTGTCCACTCTTTTTTGTGTGATATCTTTCCCTCACAATGGAAGAATTGTGAGTATTGATCAACTTTCGTTCGTTGGCCCTGAATTGACCATCAACCCAATGACCTTCCTAAACGGTTATTATATGAAGACGATATCACCCCCGCCACAGGTCAATTATGTGGCGTTGTCTCCCATGCCTTCAACTGCCGATGAAGATGAGCCTCTTGCTGTAAGCGAAGTCTCTTATGACTTATATCTGGTAGTTGACATGGTGATATCTTCGATAGGTTCTTTAGAGATTGATCTCCTTACCCCTGTCGTGGCCCTCGACGTGTGTTCCTTCTAGAGTGTGTTTCTTCCATCAAGTGAATATCTCTTGGAGGCCATGACCGATTTTTGTCCCTTGACATGGTGTCCTTCCATAGCATCGTCCTCTTGGAATCCATGATCAAGAAGAGTCTTTGAGCATGGTTTTTTGATTTCAATCTTATTAAAAAATGAAACCAACTTTGAGCATGGTTTTCTGATTTCAAGCTCATTAAAAAATGAAACCAGCTATGAGCATAGTTTTCTGATTTCAAGCTCATTAAAAAATGAAACCAGCTATGAGCATGGTTTTCTGATTTCAATCTCATTAAAAAATAAAACTAGCTGTGAGGATATTTTTGCATCTCAGTGGAAACCTCATTAAAAAAATGAAACAATGGTTTGGGGATTGAACCTTGATTCATGAGCATAGTTCTTGTTTCTGTGTCAAGCTCGTTAAAAAATGAAATAGATTTTTTCTCCTCTTCGATTGAGTCAAGTACTTCGTTACGTATAGTATTTGAAGCTTCTTTTCATCCTCCTCTGTCGTTGGATGAACCGAATCTTGGGGGGAAATGCTTTCACCCTCTGGACTTCATTTTGAAGTTAAACCACCAGCTTCTTAAGTTGGGGGCTAAGTACCAACCATCCCTGGATAATGCGTTGGGAAGTCACAAGCATAGTTTTCTATGGTTAAAGCTTTTGTAAAAATGAAACCGCCTACCTCAAGCATAGTTTCCTCTGGTTCACACTTGTGTAAAAATGAAACAAGGTCCAAGCATAGTTTTGTTTAGTTTTAAGCTTGTATAAAAATAAAATATATCCCAAGCATAGTTTTGTTTTATTTTAAGCTTGTGTGAAAATGAAAACAATCCCGAGATTAGTCTTTGTTCTTTCTCATGCTCGTAAATCAATGAGAATATAACCAAGTAAAATTTTATCACTTTTTCGGACTCGTAAAGGTTATACGAAAAATGAACCCCGTGGAGTTCCCTTTAATATCTTTTTAGACTCTCTAAACATGAAAAGATTGTCGAGTGATCTTGTTATTTTCACGCTCGTTAAAGTATTTGAAGAAAACGTTTGGTGGGAGGTATCTTATCTATTTTTAGGTCTCATCATACTATTTTACGAAAAAGGAAATTTTGGAGTTTCCTTTAAGTGTTTTTCAGACTCTCTAGACATGAAAAACCCCTGTGTTTTCTTTCTTTGGACTCATAAAACAAACATCAAAAGGCCCATATGGAACCAAACCACTCCTTCCTAGGTTTCGTTAAATATACTCCGAAGGATGAGATTACAGTTCAAGCATATTTTATCCTCCTCAAGCTTGTGTAAAAATAAAGAGCTACTCGCCAGAAATGGCAGGGGAAAATTTGGGAAAGAAATGTGTCTAAACCTATATTCTATGGAAGAGTCGCTTTTGAATATTACACCCTTTCACTCACTTTTTGTCTATGTTGGAAAATATGCTTGTCTCTTGATCATACTCCTTTATAAGATTACCCTTTGGTCTGTGATCCCTGTTGTTGAGTCAGTATTCCCAAGATAGTTGTCGTGTCGTCAATATGTCCAAAGAGAAGTTTAACCCAAAAAGCCTTATATTGCATTGGCCATTTATGCAGTCCTTAAGACTTCTATTGCATCGGCCATCCCTGAGTCAGTTTTGAATCACTTGTTACTCTGATCTACCTCAATTATTGTTACATGTTTCATGTCATTGATGGGGTGTACATTAAGGCCCTCCTATGATGATTCATTTCCTATCGAATTCAAATCATTATCCAGGAATTAGGCTTAGAAACTAATTGGTACCTTGGAACTTACATGCCTCAATGGAAAGTTTCCTCGCTTTTGATAGTGGGTTTTCATTATTGACCCCTGAACGGGAGATTCCGTCGAGTGTTCGAATTCATCTCATTAACTCACATTTTTTGTATTGTACTAGAGTACCTTAGGAGTCATTGACATTAATAGTGATTTCTCTCACACTTGTTAACGATATTCATTAATGACTGGTAATCAAGTGGTTTCTACCATGTTCGACTTCAACACATGTATTCGCATGGTTAGATTCGTACTATAGAGTGATGGATATGAAGACCCTGAATATTGAGTATATTCATATTGTATTGTTGCATATATCCACATTGTATGTCTCGTGGCTATGTTCAAATTTAAGTCTTTAACACATAGATCCACAGTCTATTTTTGGTGGCTATGTTAAGATTTGAGTCATAATGGCATGGATCCACAGTGTATGTTTGGTGGTCATGACCTGTATTACTTGACATGGATCTTTGCATGTTAGAATTTATGCTTTGATTCATTTGTATTATGAATATGGGAATGCCTACCTCAGTGATGATATATTATTGTACTATATTTCCTTGTTTGTTGGCAGGTTTCCGACCAACTGTTCCTTGTTCCCTACACACACTCGACACATTATTTTATCTATCACTCCGTTCTAACTTCATACTTTGAGGGGCTCTCTGTTACACATTATTTTCTTCATCCCTATGACCGTTAATGATGTAAACCTA
>SNQJ01S0019319.1:28701-49733 GCA_010110895.2 Picea sitchensis | reverse complement strand
GGGAAGCAAGGAACTATTAGAAGGAACCTAACAACATCAAGGCATCTGGTTGTATCTTTCTTCCACATTCTTTAATACAGATATCATTTTCTTTCCTATATGATTGTTATTTGTTCATATTGTATCATCCCTTGATCATGTACATAGTTTCATATCAAATATAATATGTTATTCTTGTCTTCGTTGGCTTGTATTCCTTTGCAGATATTTCTCCATAAGCCTCATGACAGAGCTTGGATTGCATTGGAGAAGTCAGATCTTTAATATTTAAAAGGTATGTTCTAGATCCATTTCTCATTTTATAATTGAAATATAAGGAAAGAGTAGTGCACTGTCTTGTTTTGTTCTAGTTTCGTAGTGAAGCTAGGGGGATTGATTTGTGTTCGCACTTAACAATTAGCCCGATAACACATGCATAGGGTTAGCAGAATTTCAAGGTGAGTTAACTTAGGATTCTACTACATTTGGTCAAAGAAACTTTTATAATCCATCAGTATATCGAAAATTGGCATAAAGGATTGACAAGTGGATTCCACTTAAATATGTATGGAAAGAATCATGTTTGAATGATGTGGGCATGGACTAGTTTTCCATGTGTTGGGATTTTGGCCATAATTGAGGCCTACAACATAGAAACATTTATAGGAAAACCCACGATATGAAAAAACATGCAATGAATCTCTCATTCTAACCTGCCTATGTAAGACCCATGTAAGTTTGGTATTGTTCCCTTATTGTTGCATGATAATTGGAATTAATATAATAATCTTCATTATTACACTTTGTCAAATGATTTTATTTGTATACTATGAGGAAAATGACAAAATCCTTTTGAAAGACTAACGAAGACAGGTATATATGAAACATATCCCATAAAGCATGAATGGTTTAACAATAAGAAATATACCTACATGAATCTTAAGCATAAAATATCAAATGAGTGAGATATCCTCTATGCCAAGGGATCCAAGGGACTTTCAGAAGAACAGAAAAAGATATTATTGTTAATGTGAATACTCAATCTTTTGATATTATTGTTATTGTGAATATTCAGAAAAAAATTATGGTGAGTAGACCTAGATGTATAATCAAAATTGGTTTTTTGGCATCAAAGCGATAGTTCAAAAAAACATTTTTCATGAAAACATGTCTGCATAATGTCAAATAAAGAAATAAGTCAAGCCAATTTGATTGTAGCAAAGTGACCGGGAACATTTATATGTCTTTTGATTGGAACAAATGTGTCTGTCAAGGACTATAAAGCATGGAAAATCATAAATCAAACACTCACCTTGGGTATTCACACTGCAAGGTCAATATTTAGAAATGGTTTTGTTATTGTCTAAAGTGAATAACTGCCAATAGTTTCTATAGAATCTGACTTCCTGAATTTGAAATCAACTTTATCACCAGGGGCCCCTATATATTTAAAAAAATCCTACACAAAACCACCAAGAATAAGAAGGAGCAATGAGACTTGAATACAATTATGCTCGGGAAAAATACCAAACCTACTAGGATTCACAAACAAGTTGGGTTGGGGACGAGCCGAACAAAGTTTCTCTTTTTTTTCATTTGTATATATAGAATGAACAATACCTAATGCTAGTACAAATCAAATCAACCCCCCTAAACATTTTTATAAGCATGCATTTTGATCAGTAATAAAAGGCCATAGGTATAACGCTTCCAAGAAACTATAAGGTAATTAAAAGCACCCAATACACCAACATAAATTTTACATTTAGGTCATTGTGTGACTCAAACATATACCCAAGCTAATAAACACATCCATGATAATTTTGTAGGCTAATATGAGAACGAGTAGGTCAACAGGAGGTCAAACCAAGGTCAATGGGACTAAAGGCTAGATAGAAAAATCACCTAGGTCAATTTTTTTGCAAATAATAGAGTTGGATACAAGATTAAGTACAAATATGCACCAAAAGAGAAATAATGGTAGTGCAGTAATTGAAACTCAACACACAAGCCCCATAAAAACAATACAAATCCAATATCCATGAGCCAAAATAACCAGGTCTACATACAAGGCCAAATACACCATGAAAATGATAACCCATCTACCAATTAAAAGCTTGATCCATGCTATGAACAAAACAATGAGAAATATATCATATACAAGCAATGGGGATAGGAATGAGCTAGACTCCCAACCCATACAAAAGATAATGCACATTTGAGACCACATTGGGCTCCTGAAAAGAAAACACACATGGGTTCAAAATTTCATTGAGATAGGGCTAGGTGAATTTCCAAATGAACTAGAAAAATAACACTCGTAGAGTTGAAGTTTTTGGAAAATCTGAAACCTGAAATGATAAGCATCAACTTCTTGGAATGGACCATGACATCAAAAGAAATAATGACATAGTTATTGTTTAGTATGGTCACAGAAGAAAATATCAAGGTTGGGATTGAGTTATTCATAGATTCATCAAATAAACACTAAAATCCATGCTAAAACTTAACAACCAAACCACAACCCAAAGCAAATCAAATTGCATAATTACTTGAATACTTGCAAGAGAAATTGTAGATGGACTATTTTTCTTCTATAACCATTCACAATACTTTCAACCAAGAGCCCATGTAGATGGAAATGCTCAAGAGAATGAACAAGTTTCTTTAAATATAGAGAAAAATGGTTATCATCTAGCATGAAGGGAAACTTAATCCAAGAAACAGAGAAACTAGAGCTTGGGCCAGTGGAGCGACGAGATGAGAATGATGAATTGAGGTTAAAATTTAAGTCAAAAATATATCAAGTGCCACCCACAATAACCATTACAATGAACTAAAGGGTGGATGATGAAACATACCATATGTATATCATAACCTTTTATATATGCATTTCGGCCAAAGTATGTCCGCAAGAGAACATCCAATGCTAAGAGGGCTCAGTTGGGTGATCATGGGAAAAACCTATGTGCCAATAACATGTAAGAAATATACAATCAAAGAAAATGAAAATGACCCTTTCCAGAAATAATTTGTCTTGTAAGCTAAGATATTTCACCTACACCCAAAGGTGAGTCTCGTGCATGAATTCAAAAAGCTTCTTGACGACAATTTTCAAAAATTTCCAATGTGCCCTCAAAAATCTTGGATATTGTCCCATTACATACCTATTCAGTTAATCAAAAATTGCATTAGTTTAGAAAAACATACTTGATGCTTCAATGGGAAAAAAATATCAAATCACTGACATGATAATACTATACATACATGATGTTACTTGCAATTACAACTTTATTGATTTTTCCCTTGGTGAATTCACATAGATTGAGTAAATCACGAATTATTGTCACTAAAAAGCAATTTTCCTACCACTACAAAAAGAAAATACAAACAATAGAATATCAAAAAAATATGAAATTGTATAAATAGTTAATCTATAAATACTCACCAAAAAAATTCAATAGTTTCAATGCACATGATTATATATGCATAGCAAAAAAGATGGCAATACAAACATAAATTTGTAGTTGTCATTAAAAAACTAATTCAAAAGAAAATTAATAATTGCATGGGAGATTATCCAATTGCATGGGAGATTATCCTACTGATATTAAGAAAAAAAATACATATATAAAATTTTGTTTAACTCTGTCCTATTTTCTTCTTGCAACTATAACATTTAATTAAAAAAAAAATCCATGTGCTTGCATGAATCTTTCTGGTTGGAAATTGTTTCGACGGTGAAATAGAAATAAAAATATCAAAGAAAGAAAAGCCATTTAGGCTAGTGACATGATCATCTAGTTGTAGCAATAATAAGAATCCATTCAATAAATATGAATAGGGATAGAAAACCCAATAAACAATTATAAAAGACTAGAAATGACAGTTATGGGAAACATAATATACCTGGTCCTCCATCATAGAACCTGAAATAGATCCAATTTCCTAGTAGATTGTGTTCAGGTTGTTCCATGTCCAATATTCTCCATTGATTTGTTCCATGTCAAATATTCGTCATTAAGTTGTCAAATATTCATGAATTTTGTGCTTCCCATGTTTTCTAGTCTTGCATTGGCTGTTTTTCGTAGGCTCTGAGACACATAAAAAACAACCAAGGAAAGACTAGAAAAACATGGGCAACAAAAACCTTGTCGGAAATGCATTGTGGATCATGGAGGTGACTGCCCTTTAGACCTGCATTTGTCAAATACAATCATAGGTTAAATTACTGAATAATAACTAAACATCAATGAGCTTGTATTTGACAAAGATAATTAAACGTTATATGACTGAATAATAATTAAAGATGTATGATTCTCTAGAAATACTAAAGGGGAATACCTCATGAATGAGCTCCTCTTGGTTTCAAGAATAATTTATTATCTACTAAACAGGATCGACCACGTGAAGGTGGAAGCTAGTTTGGTCCCTCCCCCCCCTTACATCATGCATAACAAGTATCAAAACAATAATTAAAGGTAAATGAAATCAAGAAGGTACATGCATACATAACATATAATGTTCACACACAACTATCAAAACAAAAAAGTGTACAGTCAATAATTTATATTAATAAAATTTGTCCTGAAAATATGTACAATCATTTTTTTTGTTTATTCTTTTTAATAAAACTAATGAGTGTATCATCATCACGTTTGTCTTGATCTCATCCTTCAACTATTAGGTGTTCTTCTGCTACTAGAAGGTGATGGGTCATCTCAAGCATTCTACTACTTCTAGTAGCAGGACGTGGACATTGATACACTACAGGGGGCACATGCACTACAATAACAGAAAGTGTTAAAAGGACATGGTTAGTTATTATTCATAGCAGTGTTTCATTAGTATGAATATCATTACTATATTTTTCACCTGGAGGAGTAGTGGACACCATTGGTTGGATTGTCATCGGTTCCTCTTCTCTCTGAGCACCCTCATCTATAGGTTCTTCCATTGAAACAAGAAAATTTATAAGTACACCATATGAGGGAAATATTTATAATTGTCATATTATACATTTTATTTTAAAGACAAGCATACTATGATCATGGTTTTGTGAACCACTAGTATCATGGGGTTTTTGTCCACCACTGTCAAATGAACCGGTGTTTCTTTCTTTCTTAAAACAAATCGAGATATAATTAATTGATGGGAAAAATCAATCGTCAATATATTGGACAAGTAATCAAGAATTGTGATCTTGTAATTTTATTTACCAAATCATTCGAAGGATCATATTATGTCTATGATCCCTTCCTTTGTTGATTTTCCACCACAACTTGAAAGACAAACTTGAAACCGAGCATCAATTCTTATTTTGTGGCGGAACTATTTAATTTATCCCCTTGCATCACATGGCATAAGATATGGATTTTTTCTTAATGGATGCAATTAGATAAAATTTGTATGATGATATATTGTATAATATGAATAAAGTATTTTGATACTTACAATTCTAGCTTTTAATCTCAAGTAACCATCTTGGCCAAGTTTGTTCTTTCCATATTTATATAATCTTTCCTTTGTTGATTTTGATGTCTCTGGGAGCCTACAAAAAGTATCATGTTATAATTAGATATCACGATTTTTTCTATAGAACTAAAACAAAATCATCATATTCAATTCAAAATATCATATATTACCTTCCAGGGCTAGGTGATGTCTTCCCTTCACTTTTCAACGTTCTCTCCTTTGTGTCCTCCTATATATTATTCCATTCCCTCTCGGGAATGGCCAGAGGACAACCATACTTAGGGTTCTTTTTCAATTGAACCCTATATTTATCTATGAGATATTTCAAATATGTATCGACCCTCGAGGTGGTTTCAAACTTGTTTAATATATCACCAAACAAGCCAACCATATGGTCTATAAGATTATTTTTCAAATATTTATTCTGGTCGTTCCACCATGTGTGAATGGTGGACCCGAAGATCTCTAGAGCCTTGTCATGCAAGGTCATATAAAAAATATTGTTTCCTGAAAAATGATATGATAATTAGATTAAAATAATATGAAAGATGTGGGTTTCAATCAAATGGTAGGAACTATTTAACATATTAAAAAACACCTGAAATTTGTTATATCTTCAAGGGAACCAAGTTTTCTTCCACCAACAAGTTGATGGAGAGTGTTCCCACGCTTTCAATACGTGTTTTCCCAGTATAACAATGCGCCTGATATGGATGCATAGAATCAATATCCTCATGAGATTCCCCCTGCAGACCCTCATGAGCATGGTCTAGCGTATGCAGTGGGGGTGTCTCATGGGCCCCAACAATTTCAATCCTATGAGCCACATATGGAGAGGAAAATATCCTTGCAGGTATGTGGCTCATGCTAGGAAATTGTGGGGTTTTTGCATCACTACCACCAACAATGTCCCCATGACCAGGTTGTCCCGTTAGATGCAGTATTTCCTATAGAAAGAATATGTTGGAGTATTACTCATTTAACGGTATTAAACAAAAATTTCATAAATCAATATATGTATGAAATAATGTTTTTTTTAATTGTGCTTAACCCATATTGTTCTATATCCTGCCTTAAAATTTCCATCCTTTTTTTCCCTCCTTTATAAGTGGCCTAGACCTAGATAATTCAATGAGTTCCTTATTTTCCTTTCTCAAGGCCTTTCAAATTGTTTCCATCGAGTTGATGGAATCATTTATTTCATTCCATGTAGCATCCTGCTCAGATGGTGTTCTTGCCTACATCAACAATTAAACATGTTAATTCAATTATCGTAAGCAAGAATTGATATGAAAATAATTGTTATACCTTCTCCGATCTAGCTAGTGCCTTCACACTATCAACCTGCCACATTATATGATGCATGAAAATTTAGAATTTTATAAAATAATATAATTAAGAAGCATGAGCTATTAAAATGCATGTTAAAGATATAAAAAGGAAAACATTTATTAAAGGTTTGATATAGTGGTGGAACATGTTTACCCCCATAATAGCAGTGCTTCCATTGATTTGATTCAAATAGTAATCAATCAACAACTCTTTCCTTGCAACTATTTTTTTCACTACACATACGAATACTCAATTTCCTTCATGCCCCTCAAATATATATTTAGGTTGATTTATGTTGTCTCGGGTCTTGTACTATTAATAATCCATGTAATATTATCTGATTCCTTTAGCATTCCATCATTATACACCTTCACTCCTTTATTGTGATAGTTGTATTTTAGCTCTATGTAATTTGCAATGACTACATATCTACGCATACTTGGCATATATCAGACCAACCTCAACCAATCTCCATAGTTGTAGCATGGTCTAACATACTCCATCAACTCAACAAGTCCTCCATCTTTCACATTTATGCCATCCATGGACATTAGACTCAGACCATGTATGGATGATGGAGCAATGTGATAAATCCTCTCATTGACACAGAAGTCAATGTCCAACTGAGGAAGTTCATTGGGTACCCATGGTCTATGTAGATGTTTGTACCTCAAAGGAACCTTGACGTCAAATATTCTCTCATCGTCATATGAACTTGAACCTCCTTCAACAAGAAATAATTCCATGCTCCTACATAATTTTCTTTTGACATTTTCACCTTCAGTTGATCTCGCTTTGTTAGATGTGTTGGACATCATAACACTTTCCCCTCTCCCTCCAGAAATTCCCTCGCTCAAGAATTATTGGTATGGTAGGTACTTGTTCAATTGTACCTACACTCCATTGAATGAGAAAACGTAGTTAGCGATGATATGATTGAATTTATCTGCATCCTTCACTTGAATAGACATCATCAAAATGCATGTGCCAAGCATTATCATAATAATCACAGAAGCAACGATAGACCTTTGAGTATCTCTATCTAGGCTTCTCAATAATAGCATGTAGGGTAGATAATTCAAAGGGTGCATCCCCAAGTCCCTTCATTTATCATTTACCTCCAGCCATCATCATATAAATGATTGATTATATATTTATTGAATCTTCCATGGTTGTGGTGATGGAAATGGTAAGAACAAAGCACGAGGCATCTTGTTTATTTATTTGACTAAATGTAATGAATGGGAAAATGGGTGATTGTAAATTGTTGGGTTTGAACATTTGATGTAGAATATAGTTTACCTATAATGTTGTTGGGAATTGGCCTTGGCACCACAACTAAGTAAACCGAGCAGTGAAACCGGATTTTCACAAAGCCATTTGTTCATGGTAATGAATTCACATTGGATAAGCATGATCTCAGGTTAAGAGTAATTGTAGAGACTTTCACATTTTTTATTTTGCAATGAATATTTTTCTTGGTAAGATAGATGAGCTTCCATAGGCCTACCATTTGGTAATATGCCTACCATGTATTTTCTTTCCTTTCCTCTGCATAGGTAGGATGTGAATGTTTTCTATCTCTGCTTTGGTTATCATCTTCACATTCATTGTTTATATGAATTTTATTTTCGTTTGTTGTTCTGTAGATGTTTCTTATATTAACAAAGTAGATAGAGAAGTACTTTGGAAAAAATTCAAAGTTTGATATGAGCCCATTACTTGGTGGGACATATGTGGTATTTTCATCTCTTATGCATTCTTTTAGTTGGTATGCCATTCTCAAGTTTATAAAATTGGATTTAATATTTTTATTTTAAACATCCTGATTGTCCTCGGAGGAAATCCTCTTTAGACGTAATGTCTTATTGAGTACGTATTTACAGTTTCTTATCCAACTTTAGCTATTTCCCAAAGTTTTCAAGCTCCTCCTAGATGGATTCTTGAGATATCTACCTAATTTTATTTTGAAAATGTTGACCTGGAATTCATTTGATTGGAGATATGGGAACATCTACTGAGACTGTAATTGAGCATCCTTAGACCCTACAAATTTTTTTGGGAACATTTTAGCTAATGGAGAGTGAAGTTGTAGTAGATCCCATTATGTTCTCAGGTTTGAAGACTAAGTTGGTTTAGTTTTTCTTGTCATTAAAGTTAGTTTCAGAATATGTGTAAACTAAATGTTGGATATGGATTATGTAATCCAATTTGTTCTTTACTGGATATTGATACTTAAATATGTTTTTGGATTACTGGATATGGATACTAAAATGTGTTTTTGTCTTACTTATAGTAATATTTTTAGAAGTTTCTACTTGGTATAGTTGTAGTAAAACATTTTTTTCTTGGTAATGATTTGGAAGACAAGGATTAAATCCTATTATACTTTAATCCCTTTGGAGTCTTATGAAAGCAATTGATTACATGAGTCTAGAGATCTATTTTTCATTGAAGGAAGAGAATTTTTCTTTGGAGAGTTAACTCTATCACCAATTAGACAATAATCGAGTTTGTCTCCATGAAAAACTAATGTTGGATGGTTCTGGAAAACAAATATTAACCACACAAAATAATTCATAAAATATAAATTCATTGAAATAGAAGTGGATGGTTAAAATTAAAATTAGGTTTCAATAAAAGATGAAGTTTACCCACTCGTTTCCTTTTCCAACTCATTCATTCATTCCAATCAACGATTTTGAAGTGCCTTCATTCTCCCTCATTCTCAATTTCAAATCACAATGCCTATCTTTCACTCTCAACTATGAAACAAAAATTGAAAACACAACTTCTACTTCTAACCAACATCATCAATCCAAGCATTTGCTAGATATGATTCACATACTAAAATTGAAATCCAAACTTCACGTATTCCAATGGTAGAAATTGAGCTTTGGATCTTATGTGTTCCCAATATCAAGATGATGAAGACTCATAGCACTACATTGAAGATTCGCTTCCTAGACTCAAGAGACTAAGACTAGGTCCCCTTGCAAATGATAATCAGAGCCCCACTATTCATTTTTTGCAATTTATTTGTTGTAACAGGTTTCCTTGTTGGACGATGGAATGAAAAAATTTCATGAAAACTATCATATATCCTCATATTTGTGGCACCATTGGTGAGGAATAAACCTAGGAAGAATAAGAAGAATACAACATAGAAAAACACTTGATTTATGTTGCTTCAACCCCATCGATGTGGACCATGCATAGAATGATAGTGGTAGTGGAATACAAAATGGTATGGATAGATAAATTTGAAAGGTAGTATCCATACATGCAGAAAAGTATGGGAGTGATCGTGGTTTCTATGGCTTCCCCTCCACAAAGAAAGACCTTCAACATAATGTTTAGTGTTATGAGATTGGGTAGGGACTCACAAGTCTTCCCAAGTGTAAACAAACCTTAAAGGAATATAAATTATCATTTCACTCTCATTTTCTCAAGTGTCACTGTGAATAATAAAGCTTGTTTCAATAGGGGTTTCTATAATATCTTCTATCTAATGCTTTGATATCAAATACATTCAATCTTATGCTTTGATATCTCTTAGATTACCTTCAATTTATCACTCTTCAAGATTGAAGGAAGCAAAAAAAATCATAAGCCCTTTTGTAGGATGCTATACGAAGGTTGGAGATAAAACATAGGAGGAGGTCTTCAAGGCATTCTCAAGCAAATAGTTCAACGAAAAGGCTCTACAATGAGACCAGTCTAGGCTTGAGCATTTTTTATCATTTGGAGAAGGTTTTTGGAGATCATTTGTAGTTGGAGAATGTTTATATGATGTACCTATCATGTGGAGACCAAATACAAGCATCAAGGTGGAGAAGCAAGCAATCTGCTTGTAGTATCTTTGTTGTTTATTTCCAATGTACGTTGCATTCTGATTTTGAGGAAAGTATTTTGATTTTCAACCTAATTGTTTTCTAATATTTCATTTTCATTTCTCAGTTTAGGGGTTATCATCATCTTCCTATGGTTCTATACTTCTTGTTCTATCATATTTATTTTTAATCTCCAATGTCCAAGGCTCCTCATCCAAAACACAACTAGATCAAGCATGGAAAGACACTATCCATATTGAACTGAATGATGATAAGAAGGTCAAGTGAAAACACTATAACCATTGTAAGAATGTAGACACAAACATGCTAAAACACCATCAAGCATGAATCCCATACAAAGATATCATAATTTGTGATCTAACCCTAAAGAAGTCACAACCCAAATGGTACTTGCTTTGGAGACCATCAGAGAAAGCACAACAAAGATATATAGGATAAAGTTGGAATTGTAGTAGGTGGTAGAAGATATGAAATGCCACCTCTTGGTAGTTTCTCATAAAATGTTGCAAGTCCAACTGTCAAATCTCCTTATATCATTCCTTTCATAATCTAGGAGGTCAACCATCCTTGGGGACTTTTAATGAAAAGAAGAGGAAGGAGGCATATATTGTAGTGAGGAGGTTTTTTTGTTGTGACAACCTCCCATTTTACCTTGTAATCTCATTTTTTCATCCCATTGTATATGTTGTTGCAATGGTTGACCCCGGATACAAAGCCCCGTCTTATAGTGAAATTAAGCAGAAAGAGTTAGTGAGGAGTTACTCTTTGTCAAGGAAAAATTGCAAGGTCTTAAAATTTTGTAGGATAGTGTTCGTTGCATTATTATGTTAGATAGGTGGATAGATACAAGGAATAGAACAATCATAAATGTCCTTGTATAATGTACTATAGGAACAATGTTTTTGAAATCCATTGATGCATCATCACATGTCAAGGATGCAAATCCACTGTTGGTGGAAGTTTTGTTTATAAGTTGGGGTCAAACATGTTGTATAAGTAGTCAAGAACAACAATGCAAATTATGTGGCATTTGCAAGACTGCTATGTGAGAACTATCCTACCATTTTTTGGACCCTGTGTGCCACCCTTTGTATAGATATGATTTTTTAGGACTACTATCACCTAGACTAAGCCTCGGGTGAGCGGTTCGGGGGAAAAGGACATCTTACCTCTTGTACCCCTCTCACTTTGGGTTGGTTCATTCCGAATCTAGTGGGGTGTATTTATATACTACCTCTAATATGTTGATTAGGTCACAAAAATCAAGTGGGATCAACAAGAAAACTTATTTCACAAAAAGTAAATCGATGCAATTTTGGGAACTAGTGTCTGCCATTTGGGTCATGGGGTTAGATGAAAATTAAACAATTTTTTGATTGGTGATAGAGAAATCCGATAAGATATTTTCTCCAAATGATTCTCGAAGAATTTATATATCGAAGGATTTATATGTGCAACGTATGTACTTCTTTCATGCTCAATACTCGAAATCATGATTACCTTGATGTTGACGGGACCAAATGACCCGTTCAAACAGGTAAGGGAGAATTCCCAATGGTAGGTCCCAATTATAACCACTCTCATTTGGGATAAAAATTTATGACAAGAATGTTGGCCTAGTTACTAATCTAAATTAACTATCTAAATATGAATATGAGAACCAAAGGTTCTCAAATGAATTAAAATATAAAATAAACTAAGATGGTGCTAGCTAAAACTAAACTAAGATGTAGTTCTACACTAAATTAAACCTATCATGATCAGGAGCCAACTAATGGGGATTAAACACAGTCAAGAATGGTATCTTATGAATTATAAATAATTCATACATTTAGATGATGTTTAAATAATGAAATTAAACATGTTAACAAAAAATTGTGCTTAGGTTTAGTAACACTATAACTGTATTTAATAAAGGAAACAAGTGATAGTCTATGCCCGAGAGAAAAATGCAGAAATAGTTCACACAATTAAACTCATAGAACATAGATAAATAGTAAAGCATTAAGAAAAATCTCAAACACATTCACTAGAATCATATGTCTCCAAAATTCCTCTTTCTCTTTATTCAAATGAAAGTAGTAATACCATCTGAATTGCAAAAGCACAAAAGTCCATTATCCTTTACATTCATCTCTTTTATAGAGTACAAAGAGCAGATTTACATATTTCTCTAACTGTCAATTTTCAGAGGACCAAGACGACGCTTCAATTCTCTTTCCAAATTAGGGTATAACAATAGTTACAAAAATATGATTCTACTACAACATTTGGTTACAATACAATAATCAAGTGGGCCTTGGCAGTTGCATCTTGTCTATAAATATTTTCCATATCTTGAAGTCATCGAGTGTAGTATCCACTCGGCATAGTTGTGTCCTTTAAATATTTGTTTCATTGTTGCAGATGGGGATAATAATTTATGTCTTTAATTTATGCTCCACACGTTGCAAGGAATATTCAGTTAGCGAAATTAATACAACGGGCCATATTAACCTTGTCTCTACAACTTATGCATTAACTTCACTGATGACTTCAATGGACTTCATGATGAGGTTTCTCCTGTTTTCCACATATTCTACCATTGTTTTAGTTGATGATGCATTTTCTAAATCTCCTAGGGGATCCATTATGAATTGTGTGAGTAGGTTGTCGGAAGACTTCCACGGTTCTTTGCTTGTTATAATAGCATGCTTCGAGGTGTTCTTAATATCTTTGATCATTTCCATCCATGAATTGAAGATTCATAGATCTCTAATTGTTTGTTTATCTGAATATAAAGACAGAGTTTCAAGGGAATTTTGATAAATATCCTACCATTCAGTAACTCTGGTGTAGGCCTCTTGGGCCTTTTGGTATTTTTCTTGCATATCCTCCATTTGCAGACTCAATTCCATTTGAATAGATTTGGCCTTATGTATTTTTTTGAGTGTGCAAAAGAATTTATTTTGCGTGTCCTTGACTCCTTTATTCATCTTGATGGCTTCTCCTTTTATAATGTCTAGAACAATAGTTTGACTTTTGTTCTCTTCTACAGTTTTATTTAAGAGGTCATTATCCTACTGCAATATTCTAATTTGTTCTTCAATATTTTCATTGTAAGTACTTATCTCATACTTTTCACCTTTTAGTCTTGTGAATTCTTGGGTATGTGAAACTTTGAGTATTTTGATCTCACATAGATGTGCTTTCTAGTTGATGAAATTTGTTTCATTGAATTCTGCTTTTAGTTCCCTTTCTCAGATATGAAGTTGATTTAGTATATCATCTCTATGGATCTGTTCTATTTCCATCATATGTTTTTTGAACTTGCTTTGCATGGCATCCTTGATAGTCTCCAGGGATGTCAATAGCTTCTGTGACTTCATGAAATGACATAATATTTACATCGGCAAAGGCACTAAGTGTTGAAGTTTCTTTTGTTGCATTGTCTTTAAGGTTTGGTCCTTCCTTCCATTTTATACTTCTTTAAGGGATCTCATGACTTGTATCATATTTCTCTCATTTCCTCTCAAGTGATTTTTTCTCGATGTCTCTCGTCTTATGGTTATAGTAGTAGTCACCAACAACGACGACTGCACCTTCAAAACCTAGTCCTGCATATGTGACCGATAAACTTCCTATAATGGATACCAATGGAGTGCATTCTTCTATCGGGGTATCAGATAGGTTGGTTTTAGGTTCTATTGTCACAATTGTGTTGTTGTGTGTTGGTCTATTCTCTTGAGATTTGAAAACATTGCTCCTTTATTTATTCCTTCTTCTTCCTCGCTTCTTCCTATGCGATCAATGTTGCTTGCTCTACACTTACTTCTTTTTCATTATCTGGCTCTGCACTTGTTGATTTATCCTCATTATTTATTTTTGAGGAAATATCCTTAGCTTTGGTTTTTTTCCAATTTGGCATGTTTCTCTTTGGCCTCTTTCTTCTTTCTCTATTGGTACCTTTCCTTGGCCTCATCGGCTTTTCTTTCCAATTCTACTTCCTTTTCTTTCTTTTCCTATTCTTTTGTTTCAAGTATTTCTTTATATTTTAGGAGCAAGGATTTAATTTTTTCTATCCACGATGTTCTATATTGACCTTCTTGTTTCCCTACTTGTTCTTAAGATTTTTCAATGGTGAGTCTTTCTACCGCCTCTTCAAAACATAAGGCTCCCCAAAAAATGTCCTTTGCAAACTTGGATTCATGCAGGATCTATGATGCCAATTTAACAATTCTCATATGTTCATATACTACATTTTGGGGGTCATGAGATTTTGGTTCCCCAACATAGAGACATAATTCTTTTAGGATTTTAGCCTCGTTTTCATCTTGTTTCTTATTCTGCAGAGAAAACATGCCTATGTGAAGAGGAAAAATGGGCCAATATCATTTGTTTTTCTCTAATAAATAAGCAAGAGCTCCCTTTTCTATTATCTGGTAGGCTATCTCTATCACCAGTAGTTTATTAGGTGCATAACTTGGTAATGGATGTGGTGGTCTTGTGGCCCAAAATATTTTAACATAGGTATAATACTTCTTCATGTACCAGTCTCCGATTCTTTTTAGGGCTTTGATAGCTCCTAGAGAGATCCTATGTGGGGGTAAGAACAAAATATGGATTTGTGCAAGGGAGCAAGAAAATGGTCACAAATATCATAAAAATTCTCCTTGCAGTTAGCCTCCTGTAATTGAGAACGATACACATGAACATGGCTATGATATGGGGTCCAAGCACAATTAAAGGTAGGAAAACAGTTGGTCTCACAAATCACATCTATAAGATATGATTCCATGCAATAGCCAAGATTTTTCATACCTTTAGGGTCCATAACTCGATTTGCAATGTTGAATGATAGGATGCTAGCCCAATTGAAATATTTATCGGTTTTAGCCACTATATAGGCCATACAAAACCATTCCATCCTGAAATTGGTGTTGGTTTCTTCACCACAGATTCTGTAAATCATATAATTCAAAATTCTATAAGCGTTTTTTAAATACCTTGCCGAGACATTTCTTTCTCCTTTTTTTGTTGGTCGTTCCTCATCGATGAACCAATATTCCATCAAGGTTTCAAAATCGTCATGATCAATCCCAAACTTGTCCAGGAATGACTTGTTCAATGTAATAGTGGGTTTCGAGGTCTTATATCAAACCTTGGTGTCTTCTTACTTGAGTGAGGAAATTGGGAGGCCCGAAGCGTTGACTATCAATATTGTATATTTTTGTAAATGTGCAAAACTTCCAGGTATCTGGGTAATTACGCGTTATATTTATATATGTAATTATGATTTTCTGCTCAGTTCAGTAGGGTTGGAAAGACTTACTCCCTGTAATTATGTTTTTTTGCGCTATATTTATATATGTAAACACCACCTCACAACCTCACTATAAGGAAATAGTTCCAGGAGAGCAACTACTATGTGGATGTCACTTTTGAGGAAATTTCTATATTCATCACTGTTTGGATCATCGAGCGGGAATATTTCATTCTAGAACATGTCAAAAATATCGTAATAGTTGAGGCAATGTTCCAATCCATCATGGATGTTTGTATCGGAGATATTGAAAGAGTCTAGAACTACAGAAGGAACATGTGTGATGGGTATTTGTAGTTTTTTTTTTTCTAGTTGTCATTTGAGACATTTTTCCTCCTACATAAACCATACAATTAATACAAAGAAGTGCATTACCATAGTAATACATACAAAATTTACTAAATTATTTACAAAACACTCTCCTGTAGACCAGAGATAATAATTGACAGAGCAATTGACCAAACTTTTACAGCAATAGTCTCTACTCTTCTTGGTTGAAATATAGACACGTAAGGTAAATTTAATCTCCACAATGTTTTAACACTTCTCAAATTCCCTCCAAATCCTTGTGCAATTAATGAAGAAATGCATTACATCTCCGACTTGGTCAGAGTCGTACACAGTGACATAAATATTTTTGTAGAAATTCTAGGGATTATGACCTTTAATCGTGTCATTGGAGGAGTGGAATTGATAGGGGGAAGGCAACATCGATAAGCCATCGTTGTCAGAAGTTTCTAAAGACGAAGCCTATTTGATAAAGATTGTAAAGACATATTTCGACGATGCCTTTAATGTTTCATTATCCTCGAGGAAAGTGATAAAGGTTGGAAATAATATTACAAAATTATTAATTCAGTCACTTAAATAAATCCTATCCACTATCGTTGTAGCATTACAATAAAATAGTCATGTGTTTCAGGTTAGGGGGAAGTGTAGTTTTAATGACTATGATGTAGTTGGTGATCGCTAGACATATTTCAGTCATAGGATGAGATTAAGGTTCGATTGTCGATGATTTGTCTAAGCAATTTCATCATCAAAATTTTCAAAGGAAAGAACAAAGGCATAACCTTGAAGTGTTTATCGACGATGAAAAAAGTTTCACCAAAAGGAATCAGTGAGTGGGAGATCGCCACATGTGGGAATAAAGGTGGTATCATGAACTGATGAGGAAATGGGGCCCAAGTAACAAATCACTTCAATGTGGATTTAGGAACCAATCCTGATGTGCCCTTTGGACAATGACATGGATTTATACATAGGGGTGCTTCATCGTCGGGTTCAAGGAAAACTTACGAAAGGTCATCTTCGACCACTTTTCCTTGACGACGACGTTATAAAGGTGTCGTCGTCAGGATTTTGGTCTCAAGAGCATTGGAGAGTATTAATAAAAGAAACAGAGAAATACAATGACCATGGTCATATAATAAACTAGAGGGTTGATGAAGAGCTTCTTCTCTCTAGCTTTTGGGACCATAGGAAAACATAAATCTTGTAGGTGGATAAATAATCGGGTAGGTAAAGACTAATTCCTTTCCAAAATTTTGGTAGTGTGGGTCCCAATCAAAACTAATATTTTTGGTGGGGTTGTTGTGTTCTCACAACAAATGGAGACTTGCGTGGGAGAACCAATTATCTCTGTTTCAAATTAACCACGAGATAATATTTTTAAGTCTTTGAATTTGTCACAAAATTTATAGGTTGCCAGTATCGTAGACCCCACAAAGACTGCTCTATAGAAAGGATAAGGATACAATGATTGTAAGATAATTCAAGAGAGAAAATTAAAAACATGATTACTTAATTTATTTTGAAAATCTTGGAGGAGTAGAACACCAGAAAGGCTCATACTTGACTGTTTTAAGACCACAATGTATTCCTCATCTCTTTTTCCCGGCATATCTTCATTGCTAACAAGTGTTGATATCCCCAATGAAGTTTCCTTGGTTTCGTACAAGCATATACCTGCTTCCATCGAGCTTCCATAGCCTCGACGAAATTGCTTATACTACCCACACTAATGATAACACTTTCAACTTCCCCTTTCTTTTAGTAAATATTCACCCTTTTTTATTTTAGTCATATATATGAATATGCGTGTAAGGTGTGAAGAAAGTGGGGTTATATAAGAGTCATTTTGATATGCAAGTCTTAGTCAATGCTTTGCTTCATTGTTTCTTCCCCAATATACTTCTATTAAAATTGTGAAATTATAGGGTAGGGAGGACTCACGAGAATTATCCATAAGACACTTGGAGTTGTTACCATATCCTGTGTAGAGGATAAATCCTCGACTGAAGTATGGGATCAATAATGTAGGGGCTTGTATTATTTCTTCTTTGATTGTGTCGAAAGACTCCTTTTCTTTAGGTCCCCATTTGAATTCTGAATCCTTTTTTATCATGTCTTGAAAAGGTTTCACCACCTTAGCAAAGCTAGAGACAAATCTTCTTACAAAATTTATCTTCCCTAGGAAGGATTGCATAATGTTTTTGTTATGGCGAGGAGGAATTTTAGCAATATCTTCAGTCTTGTCATGTTCGATTTTCATACCATGTTTGGAAGCGATGAACCCTAAAATTATTCCTTCATCAACTACAAAAGGAAAAGAAGCACAAATAAAGAGGGAGAAAGTGAGGACATACCTAGAGAATAAATTGTCCTAGAATACATGGAACTCAATGTAAATGTTGAAGAAATTGAATTTGCAAGTGAAGAATAGAGGATACAAGAAATAAGAACGATTGCAAGATAATTGGACACTCAAGAGCCAATCATATTTGAATAAGAGTCTTTGACCTCGCATCATTCCATATTCAACAAAAAATCAAGAAAATTAGTTATCGAGAAGATCAATGCAAAAAATAAGAATATTCAAGAAAAATGTAACTTAGAACTTGACTTTGATGGGGTTCCACCATCCAAGATCATATAAATTCATGAATCCATGGGAGAATCTTTAAAAATTTCAATTGGAGATATAGAGAACAAAAATTTCATTTTAAAAGATAGAATTAGAGAATTGGAAAATGCTCTAATGCCCCCACCATTGTTTGCTAGTCCAATTGCCACCATACAACCTTTGAGAAGTCTTTAGGGAAGACCAAAATCAATCTCAAAATTAAAAGGAACATTAAGTTTACTTGTTGTTATTTGGAGGTTTGTCAGTGAAAATATCCAAAAGAGAAAGTCCATGAATCTCGAAACATGGGATTTGGAAACAAGTTTTGTTTCTTTAGGCTCAAGAATGACAAATTTCAGGCAATATCTTCAAGAAAATATTGAAAATGATGAATAATTTTACAAAGGGGTCATTTCTACATTTGTTTCAAATGTTTTAGGTCTTAGCGAGTTCCGAAGAAAAGAAGAGGATTTACCTTCAGCAATCCATATAAAATAATAAAGAGAATACAGAGATTAAAAGAAATGATAGTTGAGTGTGATGTCGTAAGTGTAAAAAGAGGAGAATTATATTTAAATTTGATTGAAGTAGAACTAGTTGGGTCAACTGAAGATGTTGAAGACACTCACTTTGTTATGAATTCAATACTCTTGTTGAAGGAACAAATGGAGGAAAAGTTTGACTCATTAAAAATTACATCAACGGAAAAGTTCAACAACCTAACTGAATATTCAGAAACAGAGGTAGAGAGTTGGTTGGTTTTCTATGTGAATAAAAATGATAACATTGAGGATACCCTTAATCAACTCTCGATGGATTTTAAATATCTGGAAAATTCACTATTTTATATTAAAGTAAAGCAAGAAATAACCATGGCACCAATGAGAGAATATATTGAAAATTGGTTAAAGAAAGACTTTATTAAAATAACAGAATTAGATAAAGAAGAAGCAGTTGGAACCATTCAGGTAGTTCCAGCAAAGGAGAGTATAAAAGACACACCAAGACGCAAATGAGAAAGATATATTTTGTCACAGTAAGTCAAGTAGTCATCTTTCATAATTTCCCATCTTTCATATTTCTCGTTTAGAAAACACCCATTTGTGTATTTTCACTCTTTGATAATTCATAACCGATTTATGATCATTTTCTTCTTTTTCTTCTAGGTCCTCGTCTATCTTCTAAAGTTCCATGGGAGCCCTATCCCATTCCATTTGAACGAATGCTTTCATTTTAATTTTACTGTTCATTGTAAAACCAAAAAAATATTTTTTTGGACTCCTAGGAGAACTATTTCAAGGCACAACTTTAATAATTTCTCATACTTTTGAATTTCTAAGCATTAGATTTTTGGAATGTTCCTATCATATTCTCTTTCAGTTTTAAATTTGATACCTATTTAAAGTTCTTTGCATTGTGGACATATATCTTTCTGTCTTATGAATGTGACCAAATCTTGCTTATATTGTGATGGATGTGAGGAATGTGTTAATTTTATATAATGTTTTATATATTTTTGTATAATATTGTAAAATATCATATTCCAGTTCTAAATAAGTTCTTGATCCTTCTCTCAAGATTTTTTCTTTGAAAATATATTTTTTATATATTTTGAACTTTATTTTCATAATTTATTTCAAGTAATAATAGAGGAGCACCACCTCTTTATAAACGTAGGGGGATTATATCCCCGTGAGGTTGTTGTTGAGATTTTGAACAATTTGAACATCAACAGAACCTTCTAGAGCCCATTTGAGGCATTAAATAGTAATTTTTTGGGTCAAAATTTATTATATTAGATATTATCCTCTCGAAATTTCTCTACACTTCGATAATTTTCCAACATCATGAAGATCTCATCAATCAGAGTTCATATGAAAAAGTTGTGCCTCTCGCAAATTTACCTATCTTGTTAAATACCATGGTATTGAGTAGATGCCATGTCATCTTTCATTACTCACACATGTGGAGCTCGTCATGTGTGTAATTTCAAGGAGATTCTATAGGATCCAAAACCCTAACATTAATTGGGGGTTGAGGCATGCAAAAACCCTAACCCTAGACGACTATCAGGCTATGTTAAATATTTGGTCGTGTTGACGGGCGAAATTGACCGTCTGTCAACTGGGAGAGTGGAACCGGTCCGGGGTTGTCTAATAACCCAAGTCGTTTGGGATGAACCACC
>SNQJ01S0019319.1:0-16083 GCA_010110895.2 Picea sitchensis | reverse complement strand
CTCAACTATGATGGAGATCATGACTTCACACTGAGTGGATATACTGATGCAGATTGGGCAAGAAGCGTTGTTGACAGAAAAAGCACTTCCAGATGTTGTTTTAGTTTGGGATCAGCTATGACCTCGTGGCAGAGTAGGAAGCAATCCAGTATTGCTCTCAGCACAGCGGAAGCAGAATACATTGCTGCATATTCTGCTAGCTGTGAAGCTATATGGCTTCGAAAGTTGTTGACAGGCCTATTTGATTTGGAGATGAGAGAAACCGCGATTCTATGTGATAATCAAATCTGTATTAAAATGACAGAGAATCCTGTGTTCCATGACAGGTCGAAGCACATAGAGATCCGCTATCATTTCATCCACGACATGGTACAGAGAGGAGACTTGAAGCTCTAGTACATTAGCATGGATGAACAGGTTGCTGATGTGATGACTAAGCCTCTATCTCGTGTAAAGTTTGAACACTTTCGAGATAAGCTTGGTATTGTCCAAAAGGACCTTCCCTGAAAGGGGGAGTATATGTATTCCTTGCTTCTGACCTCACTGTTAGACGTAAAGAAAGATGAGTTATGCTTCTGACCTAGTTGTTAGACGTAAAGCATAACGTCGTTGATTCCTTGCTTCTGACCTAGTTGTTAGACGTAAAGCAAGATGAGTCATGCTTCTGACCTCGTTGTTAGACGTAAATCATGACGTCGTGTGTTCCTTGCTTCTGACCTCGTTGTTAGACGTAAAGCAAGATGAGTTATGCTTATGACGCAGTTGTTAGACGTAAAGCATAACATCGATGATTCCTCGCTTCTGACCTCGTTGTTAGACGTAAAGCGAGATGTTGATGTTCCTTGCTTCTAACCTCGTTGTGAGATGTAAAGCAAGATGAGTCATGCTTCTGACCTAGTTGTTAGACATAAATCATGATGTTGTGATTCCTCGCTTCTGACCTAGTTGTTAGACGTAAAGAGAGATGATGATATTACTTGCTTCTAACCTAGTTGTTAGACGTAAAGCAAGATGTGACTGACACTGAGCTACCAGCTTAACCGCTGTGACATTGAGCTAGTGTCGTACTGTGATGTGACAGCCTAGTGCTGTAATGAGGTATCATGTTTTTACTGATACATGTTTGATGCAGATGATGATAGCATTCTTTCGAGAATGATGATGCTGTTGATGAAGAAAACTTTCGATGACTCATAAATGTGCTAGACAATTGTTCAAGATGATTTGACGATATTGTCCTTGAGATGCCACCGATGATGCAGACCTCTCTCGCCTGATGCTGATGAAGAATACCCTTCTTGTTAAGGGGGAGTGTTGAAATAATGTAACTGCGAAGAGCATTCTTATTATTATTTTGTTATTGGATTAAATCCCCATTGTGGTTTAATCATGTCATTATTATTATTGGATTAAATCCCCATTGTAGATTAATCATGTTATTATTATTATTGTTATTGGATTAATCCCCATTGAGGATTAATCATGTCGGTAATTGTATAAGGACCGAATCCCCTTTTGCGGATTGGTCATCGGACAATTACAAAGTACAGAATAAGAAGTCTGCCCCTGCAGTTATAATGAAAGGGCCAGAATTAATTAAAGGTGGGTTTACCCACCCAGAGTGAGAGGTCGGCCCTGCCATATGGTGACTCTTCACACATGCTAGATTGATATAAATAAGAGGCTAGCGCCTCACTTCTTACACACACTTCACTTTCTCATTCTCTTATGAGGCAAGTTGCAATTTCAAGTTGGAGAGAGGAGAAGAAGGGTGGTGCATCTCTTGAGGAGGACTTTTTCTGTATTGGTTGAGTTATCTCTTGAACATTTTATAAGTTATTTATGATAAGGAAGTTTTTCTTGGGTTTTCTTCCCCTAGAGGGTTTCCCAGGATAAATGTTGTGTCTCTTGTGGATGTCTATTTCTCAGTGATCTTGTTCTTATTATGCTCTTATCTTATGAAATGCAAAGAACTATAATAATGGCATAAACATTAACAACCTTTACAGTCATGTTTTCCTTCTTGAGACAAGGTCTTGACAATTGATCATGTGATTTATCCAATGAGGGCCGCAAGAGCCCTTTATTTCCCCTATTGGCCCGAGCGATCTTGAGTTTCTTCTTGAGTCTGATCTTACTATTTATCAGACCTAGAGCCCTGGAATTTGTGAGTCTTTGAGTCCCAATTTACATTATTTCTTGGATGTCAAATTTCCTTCACATGAGGCTATCCTTGAAGCCATGATTTCGGATGGTATACCATGGGAAGATATGCAACGCAAATTTTTCTTTCTTCCTGAACTAGACACTTTAAAAATTGATTACCAAAGAATCCCTTGGCCTGAGCCTATCAATGGGCTCTACCTGAAGAAGCACTATGCATAATATGCAAGGTTGTTCAGTGATTTGTACCATATTATACTTTTAGGGTTTGTTGTTTCCAAGTTTTGTATTCCATATCAGAGGTTTCTAGATTGTATTTATTAACTTTTGGGTGAGTATTGTTGGTCATATATATAGGACTTTGGATACGTTTTCTTTGGTATTTTTTTATGTCGATTCATTCTGACAAGTAGTGATATTGAAACTTGCATATAGGATAGATTTTTCCTAACACATGTATCCCTAATGGAAAAATTTCCCCAAGTGTCCTTATCGTGCATGCATCCCTTGCATTGAGCATAGGTATGTTCCATGTGCTTGGAACTAGTTTTCTTTCCAACGAAACTTGTTTTCTCCACTATATTATAGCATTATTTACTCTTTTCCAGGCTTTCTTATATGAAAAAGACAAAAAAATTCAAATATAAAACAAAGAGAGGAAAGGAAAGAGTCAAGTTCTTAGTTATGTTTGGCAGCGGTCATGTCGCTCTTGAACAAAGCACTAAGTTTTTGAGTGTCTATCTCAAACGGATTGGGTTTAGTATGGCCTTAGGAGATTGAACCATGTTCTTTGAGTATTTAATCCTCGACTAGTTATCCTTCTAGTCACTATGGAGAGACTTATTTTGATGCCTCCTGTGTCATGAACTTATTTCATTTTTCATTATTGAGTCTATGTTTCTTGTTATCACACAATTTGTAGGTTAGGAAAAGCTTGACACAACCACCAAATGGATTGAATGGAATGGAGTTGTGAAATAATGCCAGAATGACATTTTTTTAGCAGATTTTCCATGTTATGGGAACTGGTGATCTCCGAGGAACCGACAGTGATGCCTTGGAACTTATTTTGTTGGCCCTCTTGAGAGAATTACATGGTTAATTCCTTAAAATCCATGAGAATAGGACCCAAATTCCTTAGCCATTCTGCACCCAACACAATGTCACAACCATCCATGTCGATAGAAAATATATGATATATCAGGTGGCACTGACCAATTTGGAGACACACATTTTCACAACGCCCTCCACATTTCATGGACCCGCCATTGGAAATCATGATTTGAAAATTATTGACGGCACAAATATAGAAATTAGTTTATTGGGTAATGTGGCGATGAATAAAATTATGGGTGCTTCCACTATCAAGAAGAATGATGACCTTCCTATGCTTAATGTAACCAATTAGCTTGAGGGTTTAGGGAGCAGAGAAGCCAGTGAGAGAATTTAGGGAAATGACCAGTTCTACTTTGGGAAGGTCATAGGGAGGGGTCATGTCAGTGGGTTTAGGTGAAACGGCCACAAGGGGAGCCTCAACATCGTGTTCTAAAACATCCTCTGAGATGACCATAAAAATACTTTGTTCCTTACACTTGTACCCAGGAAAATATTTGTCATCACAATTATAACAAAGGATTTTGAGTTGGCATTCAACCATTTCTTCCCTGGTCACTTTATGGATCTTTAGTGGAGTAGAAGGAGGAGTGGGAGTGACTAGTTTAATGTGAGGAATAAAGGAGGGTTTTCAGTTTTGAGAATAAACTGTGGATATTATGGTAGCTGCGGGAGGTATTTACCTCCATGTGTAACCCTGACTTGGCTAATAGCCCTAGAAGACTTGTCGGCTCAAGAAAATAACTTGTATTAGGTTATTAGCCTCCAAGAGAAGAAGTCAGCCAGAAGAAATAATATATATTGAACAGACAGATACCCAGAATGAGAAGTCGGCCCAGACAGTTAGCCAGAATTACTACAAATACAGGAGGCCAGTCTTCATTCTGGCAGGCAGTCTCGGAATTGCAGAGCAGCGCTTGTGCGCACTGTAGTGCCCATTTTTGTGCGCAAGTTTGGAGGAGAGTTTCCATTGTAGCTGTTGCAGCTAGAATATCACGTTTGACTTGGACTATCTCTTAGTTAGGGTTTGGACTATCTGATCAGCTCTTGTTGTTGATCTATCCTTGGGGAAAGGAGCGCTACCCTTTGTTTGGCTATCTAGCCTAGGGTTTGCTTCCGAAGTGATTCTCTGTCAAGGTTAAGGTGCTCGGAGGGTGGCTTCGGCCTATGGTTGGGTGACAATAGCGATATTGTCAATGGTAAAACGAGCACATCCATTATATTCTAACAGGTTATGGGCCAACTCTTCCTTCATTCATTCTAACCGCTAGAAGGAAACATAGCTGTAAGGATATTAAGCTCGTTGAAGAATTTTCACTAGGGTTTCTAGCAGGAGCAGTCACCAAAGCACTTCCGCTAGGGTTACTAACAGGTGCAGTTGCAGAAATCCTAATCCTCTCGTTGAGGCACCTTAAGTGAAGGGATCGACCTAATTTCCTGATAGATCAGTGCGCCCTAGCCTAGCACATCTCCCGATAGTCTCAGCAAGCCAAGACGTCAAGTTTTATCTTTTGGTCAGATCTAGGGTTGACCAAGTCAAAGAATCCATGACTTACTCTATGAAGTCAGAAAACAAGTTAGATGGAGATTCTGACTTCAAAGCATGGAAGACAAGGATTTACCTCATCCTTGCCAAGAATAAAGTGTTGGATATCGTGAAAGGAAAGATCGTGAAACCAAAGTTTGAAGAAGGAAAAGAGAAGGAACCGCACAATGTTGCAGTTATGGAGAAGTTCAAAGACGGTGACATCAATGCTATGAGCATCATAGTGGAATCTATAAAAGACCACTTGATACCCTACATCTCCCATCTTGACTCATCGAAGAAGATGTACGATGCCCTAACAAACCTCTTCTTAGTCAGAAACATTGGACAAATAGTGAGTCTAAAGAATAAGCTCTGTGACATGAAGATGAATGATGATGATAGCATAACATCATACTTTGTGAGGATCTCACAGTTAAGAGATCAACTACAAGCCATTGAAGAGATCATTTCAGAGAAGTAATTGGTAAACATAGTACTCAATGGTCTTCCCAAGATGTGGGATGCATTTTCCACAAGCATGAACACAATAAAGTAGTATCCTACATTTGAAGAACTTTGGACTTGTTGTGCTCAAGAAGAATCCAGGATCAGTGCAAAAGAGAAACCCCAAAAGAAGTACGATGATCAAGCCTTCATATTAAGATTCAAGAATTTCAGGAACAAAAGGAAGTTTGGTTCAAAGAGGAAGACAAATCAAGAGAAAGATATTTCAGAAGTACAATACTTCAACTGTCGAAAGTATGGTCACTACAAGAATCATTGTCCTGAGCTAAAGAAAAGGAAGGAGAAACACGAAGCATCAGTTGTCAAAGAAAAGGAACCTACAAAGAAGATTAAGCAGGATGAAAGGGACTTCTTCTTCTGAAGGTAACAATACTCTTCTTATTTCTTGTACATATCTTGTTTGCATAGTATTTGTACATATCTCGTATATCTATCTCTTAGAAGATAATATGTTCCAAGAAAAACTATACTTATGGAAGAACAACAAGATAAGGATTTCTATCATTATACAAGTCAGATAATACACATGAAAGGATGAAGTACATCAAAATAATCATGTGGAAGCTATTACAAGATAAGTCGAAATCAGAATCAATCATGAAGAGACTTAGAAGAAGCAAAGACAGAAAGAAGTCAGCAATCAAGAGGAAATTGGAGAAAGACTTATGACGTTTTGCAGAAGACAATAAGATGGAAGCATGGACTCTGTTAGATGGAGGGAGCTGATTATATATTACAGAAGACAATAAGGATGCAGACTGAAGTGTGGACTATGTTAGACATAGGGAGCCGATTATATGCACTCATACATGAAGCAAGGATTAAGAGGGATCTAATCCTATGATCCATTGAAGATGATGAAGTATATATCCATGATAGTAGCCATGAAAGACAGTACGTGTTCAGTTCAACCTTAGAAGAAGTCTTCTTCGAAGAAAAGCCTTAAAGTATCCCTGGTTGTCCATCCACGTATGTGATCCTATGATGAAAGGAAGAAGTGGAATCTTTAGGGCATGGAATCTATAAGAAACTTCATGGACCCAAGAGCTAAAGAAAAACATTAGGAAGAACATGAAGATTCCAAGAAAGAAAGAGAATCCAGAACAACCAATCAATAAGAATCACAAGATTACCAGTATGATATGAACTCACTAAAATAAATCAAGCAGAGGAACTGAAAGTTGTGATGAAGAACAGTGTATATATGCAAGCATTGCAATATCCAAAACTAGAGGTTCTCCTAGATGGAGGGAGAAGACTATGACGATTACTTGTTCCAGTAAACCAGACATACCTCTACATGAGTCTTTATATCATCCGCAATATCCATGGGTTGGAGTTCTACATCAGATGAATGCAAAGATTGTTCTCTAGAGCAATTGAACAAAGAATGTATGAAGAGAAACCTCAAGACTTTGAAGCATACCAAAAAGACACCCTTGTATGTAGATGGAAGAAGATAACTTAGTGGAGAACCTCCAGTGCACAACAGAAGCATGGTGAAGATTTTCTATAACAGAGATATTGTATCAATATGATCACTCAGAAGATCAGATCTCATGATGACAGAAGAAGTGCCACATGGATATGTTCCAGTTTTCCAACAATGATATACTTTATTGATCAGAGCTACATGAAGCCTTCAGAGAAAACCAATGTTCCAGACCGAAGTACATTTGAAATCAAGCATTACATTATCCTTGATGAAGTCCAGAAAGAAGAAAATGGTTCTCCAATACATATCTCCACAGATGAGCAGATAAGCAGACATTTTGGTAAAGCTTCGGTCCAATATGAAAGAGTTTGCGTCCTTAAGATGGAGCTTGTGGAGACGAATTCCTTATTGAAAAAGGAAGAGATGACTCCCAGGTTGGGAGGGAGCACTGGTGTATTATTGATTGATGGACAGTCATTTTTTAGTTCGAAAAATGGTCCAGGATCAGCAGATTCTTTCCATTTCGGAAAGTGGATTGAGATTTCTAACGGACAGACATTTTCCAGTTCGAAAAATGGTCCAGATTTTTGATGTACCATAGACAACGACTTCCCATTGTAGTTAACATGGGAAGAGGTCTAGGGCAGTCTCTCTTCTTGAGGATTACTCAAGAAGAATATCCCACCTCACCGGATAGCGATTTCTCATTGTGGTTAACATGAGGAATGGTTTGTTTTGGAGGTTGGTGCATGACAGACATTTCCTCTTGTGGTTAACATGGGAAATGGCATGGACAGTCATTCCTTAGGGCGGATTCATTCTGTCAAGGTTGCACTTTGTTTAGTGCCGAAGGAATGGCCCAGGGTGGGGAATGGTCCAGGTTCAACAATCAGGGATAGACATTCCTTAGGGCAGACTCATTCTCTCTAGGTTACACTTTTTTTAGTGTCAGAGAAATGGCCCAGGGTGGGGAATGGTCTAGGCTCAGAAATCAAGACAGTTATTCTTCCTTACTTGAGAAGAATAGTCCAGATAGCTCATCATTGATGTCTTACCTTTTTTAGGGTAGATTCTCTTCCAATATCTCACAGATGTGAGTGGAAGAATGACCCAGATGATTCATTTCATATCATAACATTGTTTCTGTGTAGGTTGATATCATATGATTGTTATGAAGACCGTATGTTTCTAGACAGTAGATGTATAATACTGTGGTGGATGTATTCCACTATTTGATCAAGTATCTGTGTGGTACTTGGTGTGGTAGTGTACCACTAGATTGTAGTTCTGTACTACTATGGATAGACACAGTTGTGTTCTATTGAATGATATTGTTCTGATTGCCTTGAAGACTATCAGTTGTGTTGAAAATAATTATCAGCCAGATGAATGATGAATAGAGATTTCCTAGACATAAAATGGTTCAGAGAATTTATTCTTCTAGATTAGAAGAATGGATCTTGTGTCACTCTGTGGAGTGAGCATCATGTCTGATTACTCAAATAGAGTATGGTTTTGAGAGATGATGCAGTTGATGACACTGATAATGATGGTGCTCGTGATCTATTCATGAGATAGTTCATACAACTATGTTGATGCTACCAGGTGAATGGTATGTTGTGCTCAATACCATTACCTGTAATACCCCCCTAGCTAGGAGGGAGTGTTGATATTATGGTAGTTGCAGGAGGTATTACCTCCATGTGTAAACTTGACGAGAATAGGATATTTCGGCAAGAAAGAAGAAACCCTAATGAGTTGGCTAATAACCCTAGAAGACTTGTCGGCTCAAGAAGATAACTTGTATTAGGTTATTAGCCTCCAAGAGAAGAAGTTGGCTAGAAGAAATAATATATACTAAACAGACAGATACCCAGAATGAGAAGTTGGCCCAGGCAGTTAGCCAGAATTACTATAAATACAAGAGGCTAGTCTTCATTTTGGCAGGCAGTCTCAGAATTGTAGAGCAGCACTTGTGCGCACTGCAGTGCCCAGTTTTGTGCGCAGGTTTGGGGGAGAGCTTCCATTGCAGCTGCTGCAGCTAGCAGATCAAATTTGTCTTGGACTATCTCTTGGTTAGGGTTTGGACTATCTGATCAGCTCTTGTTGGCGTGTTATCCTTGGGGAAAGGAGTGCTACCCTTTGTTTGGTTATCTAGCCTAGGGTTTTCTTCCAGAGTGATTCTCTGTCAAGGTTAAGGTGCTCGGAGGGTGGCTTCGGCCTATGGTTGGGTGAAAATAACGATATTTTCAATGGTAAAATGAGCACATCCATTATATTCTAATGGAGACAACATGTTGTGCTTCCTTATCTCTTTTAGTAGGGTCCACCCAAATCTGAGGCTGATCCATGAGGACATGGGCACTAATCTCATCCTTGAGGCCACTTATAAAACATTCTTGAAAAAAATCATTAGACATGCCCTGTGTACGAAAATCCAATCGCTCAAAAGAGACTATAAAGTATTTCGTTGTGCCAGATTGTTTTAACTTTGTCAAACGGCTTAAATGGTTGGTGTCAGTGTCAAAGAGTTCATAAATCTCTACCACAAAGTGTGTCCAAGACACACCCTTGGAAAGAAGTTTTTCTCCATTGCCACCATTGTCAATGTTCTTGATCTAGATGGAGAACACCATACCGGAGTTTGGCCAACTCATATGTAATGCCATACAAAGAGAAATAATGTTCCATTTGAGTTACCCAGCCAGTGGGATCTGATCCATCAAATTTGGTCACATCCACACACAGAAGACGTAGGTCACACTGAAAGTGATGGATCTAAAAATTTTGGGAATGAGAGGAAGTTTCACCTTCTGTTTGCAAAGGTGGGTCAGATGAGGGAAGATCTGCAGGGATATTGATCTTGGCACAGATCATCATAGTGAAAGATTCAAGTTGGGTAGAGAGGTCATGTTTGAGGTCCTCTATTTTGGCGTTGATGGAGGACTGCATGTTTTTATTGATGGTGCCAATATTGGCATTGAGTTGTCCCACTTCTTGTTGGGTTTATGTGAAATTGACGTCTAAGGAATTGAAGCGAGCTTCCAAGTCTTGGCTACAGGTGTGGGCCATGATGAAAAGCGAACACAAAAAGGGGCGGGTGGGACCACACATAAAATGGGTTATGGTTGAAGTGTATCAAAATGATCAAGGCGAAGAGTGGAATCCAATGGGATAAATCCCAAATAAAGGTGTTGGAAGGGGGTTGGGTCCATGAGAAAACAAATTGATGAAAAAAGATAGGTATGACTGTGATAAGGGCGAAGAGAGGAATCCAACGGGATAGGTCTCACATAATGGTACCAACAGGATCTATAAATTTTTTTTACTCCTGCGGAGTTATACTCCGATCTGAAAAATACTGCAGTGACGAAATGCCCAAATGCTTAACAGGAAGAAATGTGTAGTAATTTCGCAACCCGAATGTAGGAGACACCGTTGCACGACAATATATCTTGTATGTTTTGTTTTTTTTTTGTTTTTGTCCCAAGGGTTAGGGTATTCAAGGGTTTTACAGACAAGGGTTTTACCTGTTCTATAGCTCTCTAGTATACGTGCAGGATCCAACAGTAGTACTCGGTCCAATATCTTAGGGCACCAACTAAGGAGGCTAGATCGTGCCCTTAGCCATACTACACAAGTACCCAGGTACTAGAGAGTATCTTCCCTAGTGTTATTCTCAGTGACACTAGAGTTGTTAGGCGGCCGATCGGTTTATCTATGGAGGGCTTCAAGAGATCTAGGTCAATCTGTATATAGGTGATGTATGATGTGCTACCTCTTGAATGGGTACCAACAAGGGTTACAAGGGTGGCCAACATATGTGCACTTAAGTACCACTTGTATTTCCTACGTGTATGAATCCCTGACTAAGGGTTCATGCGCATAACGACAGATATTTGTAGATTTAAGACATCAGAATACGTCTCTACCCTGGAAAACAAATTAACTCACAATTTTATGCTGAGGAAGGTGCTCTAATACCACTTGTAATATTCTAGATATAAAATAGTATGCAAAAAAAAATAATTAGCTAGAAATGACAAATAAACAATGATATAACCAAAAAAACACAAAAATATTACCAGAATAATACTAGAATAACACCAGAAATAGCACTTTGAATACTGAAAGCAATGTTCACTTGCCTCTTCGAGGGGGAAACCTCCAACAGAGCAGAGCTCTATTACAATAATATCCAAGACAAAACTTCTCATACCCTCTACTCCTATTTATATTAAATATGTCTATCCAAAAGAACAATCTAGAGGAAGATCCTTCTAGAAGCGGAAGCTTCTATTAGGTCTTCTTACATTTGACTTTTTCCTCCTTATTGCTAGGCCTTATTAATATTGACTTTTATTACATGGAAAAGTATTATTCTACTTACGTGAGGGGTTAGGTCCCTAACAGTTTCAATGAAAATTAGAAAATGGTATTAAGGGAGAAACTGAAGAGCACTAAAATGACCAAGACTGAAAGTGTTGCCACCTATCTTACCAATCTAACCCGGATGATGGATGAACTTGGTGTTATTGGGGAGGTTGTTTCTAATAGTGAACTTGTGAGGACTACTTTGAATGGGGTGACCAAACAATGGGTTGTCTTTGTTGAGGGAATTGTGGCAAGGGAGAATCTTCCCAAGTGGAATTGTCTTTGGGATGACTTCATTCAAGAGGAAACTTGAAGAGGATATGTGCATGGGAGTTCATCCATAGGTAATGAAGAGGAGAATGTGGCACTTGCATATAAAGGAAAGAATAAGTCTAAGAAGGCTTCCAAGGGTGGGAAAAAGCAGAAGGGTGAAGGGAAGAAAGACATGATAAAAGTCGATTGCTTTTCATGTCACAAGTTTGGGCACTATGTTGGACAATGTCCTAATAATAAGAATAAGCAAGTTGCAGCTTCAACAGATGTGGAGGCATTTACCCAAAGGTTCAAGAAGGAGTATTCATTGTTGGTGTGTCTTTCCTCTAGAGAATCATCTACCAGTATTTAGTACATTGATAGTGGTACCTCGCGCCATTGGCAGGTGTTCACAACTATTTCATAGATCTTAGAGAGATTAGGGATCTTGAGGTGGTGCTTAGAGATGACTCGGTGGTCAAGGTATCTGGTAGTGGGACATTATCATTTCATAGGGAATCTCTACCTCCCATGTGGTTGAGAGATGTCTTATATGTTCTGGGCTTGAAGAAGAACTTGGTGTCAGTTTCCACTATTGAGGATAGGGGATATGAGGTGTTGTTCTATGATGGGCATGTATTCTTGTATCCTAAGGGATCTAGTGTCACTTCAGCCAAAGTGATTGAGATCCGAAATGAGAATATGTAAAAACTCATGTTTCAGCCTACTAGAACATTGATGCATCGTATCAACAATAATGACCTTTGTGAGGTATGCCATAGGAGGATGGTCCATTTGCACCATGGGGCTCTGAGGATATTGAGAGAGATTGTGACTAGAGTGTCAGAGTCCAGTACAAAGCACCAGTAGGTGTGCAAGGGGTGTTCTCTTTGGAAGTACATAAAGACTATTTTTCCAAGAAATGACAACAGGGTAGCCGGTATTCTTGATTTGATTCATTCCAATGTATGTGGTCCTATGTCTTCTGCATCTTTGAGTGATTTTGAGTATTATGTCATTTTTGTTGATGACTTTTCCAGGAATTCTTGGATTTTCTTCATGAAGACCAAAGGACAGGTCTTCAAGTGGTTCCAAGAGTTAAAATCTCTTGTGGAGAACCAAAAAGGGAAGAAAATCAGAGTGTTGAGATCATACAATGGGGGTGAGTATACCTCTAATGAGTTCAATGACATTTTTGCTAGAGAAGGCATTAAGAGAGAATTTATTGCTCCCTACAACTCATAGCAGAATGGGGTTGATGAGAGGAAGAATTGGGCTATTATTAGGGCTATAAGAGCCATGTTACATGATAAGGGGCCACCATTCTTTATTTGGGTTGAGGCTTGCAACATTGTAGTTTATCTTCATAATAGGAGTCCACACAAAGTCTTAGGGGATAAGACTCTTGAGGAGGCTTTCTCTGGGAAGAAGCTTGATGTTGGGAACTTCAAGATTTTTGGGTTCCTTACATATTCACATGTCTCTTATGAGAAGAGGACAAAGCTAGAACCCATGATAGACAAGGGAATATTTGTTGGGTATAGCAAGACTTCAAAGTCTTACCGCATATACATCTCCTCTTT
Source organism: Picea sitchensis (assembly GCA_010110895.2). Taxonomy (NCBI): domain Eukaryota; kingdom Viridiplantae; phylum Streptophyta; class Pinopsida; order Pinales; family Pinaceae; genus Picea; species Picea sitchensis. The sequence goes on along the minus strand of SNQJ01S0019319.1, from coordinate 3,110 downwards.
GAGGAAGACAGTTGTGCGACAAGATTTGAGATTTGAGGAGGATAGATCCTTTAAGAGGTCTTTGGATGTTAAGCAGGGGGAGAAGTAGGCTCCTCACATTTAGGTGAATCCTTCACAAAGTTCGTTGACATAGAGTTCAGGACCACCTGCTTCAGGGACTATAGATCCACAGGTGATAGGATCACAGATTGTTGGTCCTCGGGTTATCAGTTCATAGGGTATTGTTTCTTAGTCTCCTAGTGATCAGGGGATTAAATTTTGCTCAATTTTCAAAGTGATTGGAATGCGACGAAAACAGTGCCATTGCGTTCGTCTCGTCTTCCTGATTCCGGCGGTATATTTACTTTCTCAAACGGAGTCCATATGGAGAAGATATCGCGATCTGTTCGCCAAGCCAAACAGGGAAAAATTTGTTGCTGACTGTACCTGTCTGTACAGTCCGTATAGTTCGTACGGTGACATGGCAGGACCGTACAGTCCGTATGGTGACGTGTCAGGTGGATGACGTGGTAAGCATTCATTGGTTAGTAGATGGCGAATCATGGAGCGACACGTGTCTTGTTGACATCAAATGGTATGAGGGCACGTGGCCCAATCCATGGGCGCCACGTGTCCCTCGTTGGTTGGTTCATTATGGTTATATAAAAACTATGGGAGTCTGTGGGCTTCGACCCCCGGACCTCCCCCCCACTATGGAATGCCTTTGCATATACGTCCGACCAATACACCCACGGGTTGTGACTTAACATATAACCCATTGCAATGTTTTTAAATTCATTCAAATGTGTAAATGGGTGGGGGTCGGGCCGGGGCTTAGCCCCGGCCCGTGGTTTTGATTAACACATATAACTATGCTATATATATATTGGCTGACTGATAGTGCACGGGTCAAACACATGGCCCGTGGATTTTTAAACTTTAATATAACCGTGTATTATAATGTGCGCGGGGTTTGCATTATGTGGAGCCCCCGATCGTGGGGTTATGTATTGACATGTGCCCACGAAATGGCGTGTGGGAGTCGGTTTACACGGTTCAAACAGTTAAACCACCTTTTATCCAAGCGCGAGGTCACATGGCCATATGCCCAGGTGTCGAGGCGGTTAGGGGTTGGAGGCGCCTTAACCATTCTAAGGTTTGCATCGTTGGCGCAGTTGTGCCTGGTGCTGGGTTTTTACGCTTAAAATAGCATGTGAGCCAGGTTCATTCAAGGAGGGTGCGAATTGTAGAACCAGAGTCAGCAAGCTTGAAGAGGGAGACTTCCAGGAGGCCTAACTTCTTCATTTTTCGACCGATTGAGGTGCCAAAAGAGCCCAGACAAGGGTTTTGGGACGCTGGGAAGCCATTGGAGCAGTTGGTTTGTCAATTTGAGCATTGTAAGACATGTTTTAAATCACTTTTTGAGCAATTAATAATAATGATCCATTGGAAGCTGGACCAAAAGATGTATCCCAGAAGAGGGGTGAACTCCTTTATCAATTGCTGTGAACATGTGTTTATGTTCAATGTTTATGATGTTGTCTATGTGTAATTTACATAAGTAATCCTTAATTTATGTGTTGCAAACTGATCATGTTTCTTTAAACACATAACATTTCACTTGCAATATGTTTTCAAGTTTTTCAAGTCTTCTTCAATTTTAGATCAAGTTGGTATCAGAGCACTAGTTTTGAAGACTTGATTGTTTGCAAGTTTTGTTTCTGATGCTCACAAGGTTGAAANTTTACTTTCTCAAACGGAGTCCATATGGAGAAGATATCGCGATCTGTTCGCCAAGCCAAACAGGGAAAAATTTGATGCTGATTGTACCTGTCCGTACAGTCCATACAGGACACGTGGCAGGTCCGTACAAGACACATGGCAGGTCTGTATAGGACACATGGCAGGTCCGTACAGGACACGTGGAGGCTCTAGGTGATGACACGTGTCAGGAAGATTTGGACTTTTTGGTGTACGGTTGGACCAATCCTGAAGTGACATGTGTCACCACTGGAAGGGTGACACGTGGCACAGGATGACGTCAGCATCCTACGTGTCGGATGACATCAACAGCATACGTGGTGATGACGTGGCGGTTTGTGATTGGCAAACGTTGTTCGAATCAGATGTCGACACGTGGCAGTTTTGTTGGCAAGTGATTAGGTGCCACGTGGCCCAATCACGGGCTGCCACGTGGCACCCAGGTATTGGTTGAATGTTTTGTTAAAAGATTATGGAGGCCATGGGGTTCGACCCCCGGACCTCCCCACTACATAAACCTTTACAAACCTCCATTGACCATTGCACCGCCGTTTGATTCTTGTTATGTATGCAGGCCCATTTATATTTAAATATGCAAGTTGTACCGTTTGGCTGGGGGTCGGGTCGGGGCTTAGCCCCGACCCGTAGTCATATTGTATGCTATGTGACCATGTTTTAAATGTATATTGCGCGGGAATTATTACGGAGTCCAACCCTCATATGTAACCATAATTATATTATATGGTGTGCATTGTATATATGACCATATATTATAATATGCGCGCGGGATTATAAATAAACCAAAGTTTTGTGTTACCATGTTAAAATTAACGCGCGTGGTTGTTAGTGCATGGGGTTGGTATAACCCATGATTTTTATGCCATTCCACATGCCCATGACCTGCAGCGCGGGAGTGGTTACAACAGTTGTGTAACAGTTAAGCACTGTTTCCATAGCCCGAGGTTTTATGCCACCATGTGCCTTAGTGCTAGGCAGTTGGGGGCTGGAGGCACCCTAACAATTCTACGGTTTGTACCGTTGGCGCGGTTGCGCCCGGTGCCAGGTTTTAACGTGCATTTTGGAGCATGTTCTTGGTTCATGCACACAGAGGTGTGTTTTGTAGAGCCAGTTTCAGAAAGCTTGAAGGAGGAAAATGGAGGAGGCCTAACTTCTTCATCTTTTGGCCGATTGAGGTGCCGTAAAAGTCCCGCTAGGGGTTTTTGGACATGCTGGATCCATTGGTGTTGTTTTCAAGGCCATTTGAAGACTTCTTCTACAAGTTTTTCACCATTGAAGTTTCAGCAAGCTCTAGGGAGCTTGAAGCCCTCATTGATCGAGGACATGGTTTGGTGAGCCTATGTTTGTTTTCT
>SNQJ01S0019318.1:76068-103145 GCA_010110895.2 Picea sitchensis | reverse complement strand
TGGAGAGTCCTTACCTTTATTGATGGATGAGTCTTCATCTTCATCCTTGATAGGAATGTCTTCTGTGTCTTCACTTTTGATTTGATACATCTTTTCTAACTTCATCCATAAGTCCTTGGCGGGTGTGCATATTCCTATGCTTGTCTTGACTGTATCTGATAATCCATTGAGAAGAATATTCAATGCGACTTCATTGTTATTCCTTGATTTTCTTTGGACTGTAATTTTGGATAGATTCTTTGATGTAGTTAAATCCTAGGGATTGCTTACTACTGAATTCCAAAATTCGGTTCCTTTTGACTTCAAATATTGTTTCATATTTTATCTCCATGAGGAATAATATGTTCCATCAAATAAGGGAGCTTCAATTGCGGAGAGATCCATCTCTCCACCCATTTCTTCAGGATCTAACTTCCAGTGGTTAAACTGTGCTAAAGGAACTCCCTCTGATACCAATTGTTGAGCACACCGCCCACACTAAGAGGGGGGGGGGTGAATTAGTGTGTGGACTATTCTGACTTTTTCTTCTCACAGGTTAGCAGTTAAAAAATATTTGAAAATATTCAGAACAATCAAATCATAATTACAATGGACACAGAGATACCAGACATTTGTATAATCTTTTGTATAATTGATATAAATATATTAATAGAATATATGTGAAAGAGGATTTTCTTGACACCAACTAATTTGTTTCAGCACCAACTCCTCGGAGAGAACCAACTCTCAGGTAAGACCCAACTTGCTGATAGAACCCAGTCTATCCAACTAGAGTTTACTCAACTCTAGTAGTAGTGATCCATTATAGAATCAACTCTATCTCATGATCAGAGATATATCATAAAACACTTATCTCTGCATTTCATCTTCTCTCTGAAATTCATGCCTTCTTCACTTTTTCTTTCCTTTAATCTCATCACCCAATCTTCACTTCTACATCTCTCTCTGATATTCGCACCGACCTCAGGTCCAGATCGACCTCTTCACTTCACAATCCATGCTTCATTCACACACATTGTTTCAAGTGAACCAATCATGGTTGTATTTATATATTTGTTTATGCTCAAAACTTGTTTAAGTTATTGAGCCAACTTGTGAAATAACCAACTTGTTCATTAACAACTTTGGGGCCACCTGATCATCAATCTGGGTCTTCAATGTTACACTTGGCATCCTCATTCCTTTCACAAATTGATCATAGTCATGGATTGATTTCCTTCGTTTTTGTGACAACAGAAATAGGCACTTCCTTCAAACCATGATCATATGATCAATGGCATAGAACCACGGGCTTAACAATTAAGTGACTTACATTCTTCCCTTTAAATTTTTTTACCATATGACCAACGGAAGTGACCTCACACTAGGCGAGACAAGATATTGAGCGTTTATCGATTCAATGGTCACGATTCAATCTCCCAATGAAATGGACGATTTTCGTCACTTCAGGTCTTTGCCCTTCGGGTCTTCATGACTTCCAACATTTAAAATCTCCCAAATTCGATTTAGCCGAACAGATCGGACGGTTCACATTACATCTCGAAACCAAATCAATGGTTAGTGTTAATCCTTACACTGATCCTTCATTACTTAATCCAATGGCCAAGACTTAATCAAGCAATGATTTGTATGGCCACCTTTTAGTCCAAGAGTTTTTCTATTATGCTTACGCAATACTTCCACTGTATTTTTATCAACAGTTGATAGTACACCCGACATCAGATTGACAGATGATATCTCCTTTGGGTCTCCAGACTCCAGAGATTTCAAATCTCAAACCCCTTCTCTCCTCCGAACATCAATCTTCCGGAGCTTACAATCCGCTGACGCATGTCCCTTTCTGAATAAACGGTTGAGATCCTTTCGCGTCTCCAGGCTTCAGAATTCTCGAGCCTCAACTTTCACGGTAGTATGATCAATGGTTGGGAATGCTCTTGAGGCGATCCTTCAGATCGGATGACTTATGTCCACTTCGGGACTTCAGAGGTTTCAACTAAACACTGCTCCATTTTCCTCCGGATTGATCACCTTTTGTGTAAGTCATCAATGGTGGAGACCACTTGCTGTCGGCTAACGTTTCCTCTTACACTATCCTTCCACTATGGTAGATCGACGATCAGAAATGCTCCCAAAGTGATATTTTAGATCGGACGTCTTGTGTCCACTTTGGGACTCTGACATTCGGGACTTCGGGACTTTGGGACTCTGACATTCGGGACTTCGGGACTTTGGGTATATTTCCTGAAGAAAAACTCTCGGAGTGACATAAGTTGCTTACGTCACTTGCTAAAATGTCATGAGCTGAGTAGTTGTCACGTGTCACTCTGATTCATGATTTTCACGTACCAGAAATTTTGATTCAGCTTGACACTTGTCGTTCTCTGGTTGTGCCACATGTCCTTGCTGACGTAGACTGCTGACATGGTCTTCCATGCGTCATTGTTGACAAGTTTCACTAACGTGGATCTCCCACACGTCTTTTCTGACGTGGTCTGTTGATCAACAACCCTGATCCAATGGTCCTCCTTGTGTCCTCCAAATCCAACGGTCCTTATTCACTTTGGATTTCCGAACTCCAGGTATTTCAAATATCAAACCGAAGGAGTGTAACCTCCTCGCAACTTCAGATCCAAACTAAATGTTGTTCGTCGATCATGACTTAGATCGACCACTCGATTTTTTAGTGTTACAACTCTTCTAACTTATCATGTCCTTCCACTTTGAAATGATCCAATGACTGACGAAAATTCACATTTCGGGGATTTCAAATCTCAGACTTTCCGAAGCGTAAACTCCTCACTACTTTAAACCCGAAACGAGTTATGTTCATTGATCAGGATATTTAGATCGACGGTTCGATCTGTATGCAATGCAACACTGCTAACTTATCATATCCTTCCAGTCAAAAGTGATCCAATGGTTGTGGATATTTCTCGAAGCAAATCAACGGTTGATGATGATTGCGGAACTACAACTTGCGAGTGATTTAACTTGACACCCAAATTCTGTAATTTTAATTTGTGCGTTGTTTAGTGAGTCAACCACAATCATTGATCTTCGAATCTATAAAATCGGATGGTCCTGACTAATTACGGGATTGGAACTAGCGTGATATTTAATTCTCCATTCAATCTCCGCAATTCATCCATGTCATTGATCTGGTGATTGTGCATCTGACGGTCAAAATTTAATCTGACTTAATTTGATCATTTTTTGGATCAACCGTAGTCTTAGATCTCAGAGTCTATGAGATCTGATGATCTAGACCAATTGCAGGATTAGAACTAGTGAGTTATTTAATTCTTCTTTCACTCCTCGCAATTTATCCCTATCGTTGATCTGGCTTGTAGATCCAATGGTCACGATCCTCCAACGATCCTCAATCCCACGGTCACTCATATGACCATCGTCTGTTATATGAGACGATCACCAACATCAATTTCCTTGATCGAATAATTGTTGAAAATTCTCACCTTTTCCTGTGCAACGGTTGACTTCTCAATTTTCCATTGATCTCAATGACACTTCTGCAATGCACTCTTCCATCTGATCTTTGATCTCTGCATTTGATAACCCTACTGATCTTTTATCATAGGAACATTGTTGATCCTATTGTAATCAACAATAATCAAGTACTGTGTTTTCCCTTATGACCTTTTGATCTTCATGCTACTCGCTCTTCCTGTTCAATATAATAGGAACATTGTTGATCCTATCGTGATCAATTATAATCTCATACTATGTTTTCCCTTCTGAGTGTTTGGTCTTCATACTGTTCACTCCTCCTGATCTTATGTTTTTTATCTTTGCATTTACTAACGTACTGCGTTTTCCCTTATGAGATTTTGATATCTGCATATTGTTCAACATCTTCTGCTAATTGATGTTCTTGTTGACATCAATGAAAATCTCATCTATGGTAATTCATCATTAACAACAGATCATCACATTCACTATTGACATCAATGAAAATATCTCCATCAATAAAAACTCACCACTTGCACTTTCATCAGTAAACTACTCACTCACCTACATTATGTTTGGTTGCAAACTAATCGGCACCCAATGAAAAACTCACCTACACTCTCTCTTGGAAGTAGTGTGAACTAAAGATTGCTCAATTACACCTCTTACTAGGCATGTGGACTAAATATTCTTAAGTTGTTTTATTTTATTTTTTTCTTTCAATGTTTTTAACCTTAGAAACTGTTTGAAACCCTAGCCATTGTATGAAGAAAAATAATCTTTTTTGTTGGAAAATTGTTGTCATTGATGTCAAAGATAGGGGGAGATTGTTAAATCCAAAGAGCAGATCAAGGAATAAGTTGAATCTTATAACCATTCCAACAAAGACACGAAAGTTTTCTTAATTTTGTACAAAGTTATGAGGTGGATGAGACGACCTTGCAAATAGAGGAATGAGATCAAGTTTTGTGGTAGATTAAACACAATTTGTTGAATCTCGATGGAACAGAGGAAGATCGGGCATGTGTTGAAGTTTCGAGAAACAATGAGCCTAGTAGGGGAGGTCCTGGTGGTTTAGTCAAAGCAAATCAGAGAAAAGACAATATCGAAAATGCACAAGGAAAAATTATTTTGATGGGTTTTTAATGAAACAGTAAAGTAACATAGTTTGAACGTGAATGGAAGAGCCACAAAACCTTGTATAAAGAGTTAACTTTTATGTCGTGGGACCTAGTATGTAGGATACCAGAATACCAAAGAGTTTATTCAAAATGCATTGATAAAGTTCTAGGGGCACGGTGGGTGGGCCCAGCATACCAGAGATCGAGAGATCAGACCAATGTGAGTGCACAAAGAAATGGTGAGCCCAGTGGGCCGATGGGTCGATCACCTAGTGGTCGATGACACATTAAAGTCATGTTAGTGCTACATGGAGGCCACGTCATCCACCACACCAGTACCATAATAGAATCCAATTCAGTATGGTTTTCCACAAGGAGGCCACGTCATATTGGATACCAGATCATGGTAGATAGTTGAAATGTAGTGTTAAAATTTTTGGGGCTCGGTGGCACGGTAGACCCGGTGGTTGGAACAAAGAGCAACAAGGATCCATACTAGATTGGAAGAGTGGCATGTCAATGTATAGTTGAAGGCCTAGTGCCTCAATGGACCTGGTGGATCAATCACCCAGTAGACTCGGTGGATGGCACACAAAGCGACAAGGTGTTATACTAGATCAGAAGAGTGGAGTGTCAATGCATATTTGAAGGCTTGGTGCCCCGGTGGACCCGGTGGGTCGATCGCTCGATGACATGGTGGATGGAACACAATGTGACAACGTTCCATACTAGATAACGAGGAATGGTGAAGATGTAGTGTTGAAGGATCAGTCGACCAATTGTCAGGAAGGTTGGTGATGAGCAAATTCATGTGGAGCAAGGTGATTGGGTCTTGTTATCACTGAAATTTAATCCGCACATGGCGACAAGAACTCAGCATCGTCACACAGTAATGAAGTCATTCATGGCAATGAATTAATTTCACAGCATTGCAAAAGGTCAAAAACTATATAAAGTAACCAAAAATTGAAGGGCACTTGACAGAAGTTGGGTGCGCGCGCATATGCGCGGAACAGGAACGTACAATGCGCGCACGCGCGCATGATGCGCGGTTGTTGGCGCAAAAACCCGCGCACCTGCTAAAAGACACATTTATGGAATTGGTCGGCCTCCCAACCACTTATGGATCAGCTCCCAAGACGATTTGACTCCCAAATCTGAGCTGCATTCGCATGGTAGGCTGGTCAAAGACCTAATTAAGCCCTAAAGAGCCCCTTTTCACACCTCAAAGGAGTTACATAATCACCCAATGCAATGCTATAAAAATCCATGAAGAAACATCATTTTCTCAAGGAATTTCATGTAATGTTATGCTTCTTAGATTGTTTTGAGGACTCACTCCTTGGCAATAACATATTAGCACCATTTCATTGGGCCATTCACCTCTCCATTGAGTAGATGTAGATTTTCACCATCATTCTCATTTTCTTATTGTAAGGAAAGCAAGTTTGTGAGGGGCACAAGAACCTTCCTTTGGAGGAAGAAGGGACTCATAGTCCCCTTTCTTCGTTGTGCTTTGATTTCATCAATAAATCTGCCTAAAACATTGGTGATATTGGTCTTGTTGTCTTTGTTATTTCTTTATCCATATGCTCCCTTAGTTTTTTAGTTTGTTTTAATTTAATTCTTACTTATAGTTTTGTTTTCTTTTCTCTAACCCTTTTACTCGGTGTCATGCCGGTAGACCAAGCCCCGGGCATGTCGGCACCTCACTCATTAACTCCTGAGGTGTGGTGGTTGCAAACAGATTGGCGACCATAGGTATCAATTCCTCCCTCATTTTAGGTTTGTTTTGCTTTCCTTTTGGTTTCATTAACTTGAAGGTACACAAACCGGCCTAGGCCGACCAGCCAACCATCCAATTCAAGGGAAAATTGAGAGAAATCCATACAGATTTATTCTCTCGGTCGTTTTGTCCGCGGTTAGTGGGTATTCCACCCATGAGGCAGCGTATGCGGCGCATGCGCTGAACACCCGGTTTTCTTATGCGCACATGGCTTCGGTCTCGAATTACGGTAAGCGAGCTTTATAAACAATGCGCACTAGAGGCCAGCATCTGAGCTAAATTTTACATTCTAAGGTCTTGGGATGTGGAAAGTCATTTTCCTTCTAAGAATGATGTTATGCATGCTCTAAATCGCTCTTAGACCCCTCAACTTATAAAGGGATAATTCAAACAAACATAGGCACTTAGATTGGATGCAAATCATTTTCCCTTATTTTTCTTTTGCCGCGTGGATGGCTTGCTTTGATTTATAATATAAGTTGGACAATCATACTTAATCACACCTAGCTCATTTTGGGACTAGAAGTTGAAGTAACAATCCTTGATTATGCTCTTCTCTTACGCCTCAAGCGATCTTGAGAATCAAGAAAAGATTGTGAAAAACAATCTCATCTCCCATAACAAAAAATTTCAAAACTTTAGGAGAGGACAAAGAAGGCCCTTTTGGGACCCTCATCAGTTTCATTTTTCAACCCATTTAAACTTGTAGCGGGCCCATGCATGCCCACATGTCACAAAAGATAGAATAGTGGTTGGAATTTTGCTTTTTTAGATCAAAAAACTAGAGGAGAGTTTAAAGGTTTGTAGCGGGCCACACATGACCACATGTTCAATCTCCGGATAGTTTCATGCTTTTTCTAGATTACATCATCATAGGGAGATAAAGGATAGCGGACCCACATGTGTCCACATGCTAGTTTCCTAGAGGCTTGCAGATTCCTGTATTTATTACCAATGACATCCTAGCTAATTAGGTAATCAAACTTTTAGCAAGGATAGCCCGAAATTACACATCGTGAGTGATATCTAATTAACTGCAAACTTGGTACTTTCACTCACACACAAAAGTCACTTCTCATCACTCACATAGCCTCTTCTCGAAATGTGGAGGTCAAAGTAAGTTTCCTCAAAGGGATTCCGAAAATACCCAACCCTTTTCTTGACGAAACTATCCATCACTTTTTAATCAAACGAGGTTTTTTTTCACCCCCAGCCTCACAAACAACATCATCTAAAATCTTTCTAAAACTCGCTAAGTTTTCCTCCACGGGGAGGTGCCAAAGAAAATTTTTAGTCTAGGTAGGATTTAGGGGATAGGCAGCCAAATAACTCCACGTTATCACAGTTCTCACATTTTCAAAACATAGATGTTGACAAATAGAGAACTTCAAATCCCTCAAGTCAAGTGTTCCAATTACCATAAGGAAGGGAGATGCCATGAAGGGGTTGAAAGCCCAGAGGTCCGTTGTTGTCGTCCCCTTGAGGCACCCACACCTCTTGGACGGGATCAGGCTGGGCCCATTTCTTAGAATTTGAAAATCTAAATCGCCATACTTTGACCGAGGTACCCTAGTGACCAACTTTGGGACACATCTACCAATTGGCAATTGTGGGTTGCAATTGTTAGCATGATTGGATTTTAATGCGGCTGAGAAATGTCGCCGACTCTTCGAGATATGCCTCTACCCCTCATTATAACCAATTGCTTCATCCTTCACTAGTGTATGATAGGTGACTTAGGACCCCAACTATTTGAGGTACTATTGGAAGGTCGATGTTATTGAGGAGGAAGGGATGTGCGATCTTCTATGACACGAGCATTTTCTTTCTTTCCCTCACGTGGACAAAACCCTCTTACACATATATATGCTTCTTTCTCATTTATGTATGATGCACATCGATTACAGTTTGACTTTGATACATACATTGTGAAACATTCATGAGAAAGACTCTTGTTTCTATATTTCTCACACCACTTTTGGCACACATTCACACAGCTAGCCAGGACATCATAGGGGAACCACGGAACCCAGTGGATTCCGCGGCGCTTGCTCAATATCCAGCCTATCTTAGAGGGGGTACCCTTAGTCGTCACCCTTTCGCCGGTGCACTCCTTCCACACACTTATGTGAGTGATACTATATTAGGATCATCTTTGCTTGGTTCTGTACTTAGGTCAACTTCCCAAGGTCACCCATTCCCTCGCTCTCCTTTACAAGGCCAGGCCTCATACCAAGGAGGGAGCACTAACCCACCTATTCCTCATCAAGGGTTAGGTTCACAACCCACTATGGCTGGAGATAACCCTCCCCCACTACAAATTCCATATTTGTGGCCTCTCTCAACATACGGATCTACCAAGCTTACAGTGATCCTATGTGCATGGCCACATGGCACGCAGTAGCAAAACTTCCCTTGGACATCCCAAATTTTGAAGGAAAGGCGTGGGATGACCCGCCAACCATGTCAAACTTTTCATCTATTGTGTTCTTCTAATAGCATTGTGGATGATTCCATCATCCCGATTGCGATTATTTCAATGCACTTGGCCCTGATAAAATGGTATGTCGAAGAAAAATGGGGTCCCATGGGACTTTTGAGTCATGGCCAAAGCCTTCACGACCTTCTTCTAATTACCCATCCCACCATGACAATGGCCTAGAACTATTGTCTAACATCAAACAGACCTCATCCACCCACATACAGTACATTACATTCATGAGTATGGCATAAGAGGCGTAGTTTGTGTAACGCATAAACCACCAAGCAACAATGCCTTGATTGGTTTCTTAGATCCACTTGTCTCTCTGCTTGGAAAGGATGTAGCTTCCAACTTCCCTCAATCTATGTGAAGAGGAATCCATCGGTAAGGCCCAACAATATGACCTCATTTATGCCTTGATTCGGTACTTATACGATACTTCTTGATCTTCAAACACAATGCCCGTTCGAGGCCAAGACAAACACAGGATGTCTCATTCGGTGAACCAGGAGACTAATAGGTGCCACCACACCATGATTCCACAACCCCAAACACCACCGATGTATGGAACACCCCTCCCTCCAGGCCTGGCAGGGGGCACTTCTTATTTCCCCCCAACCCCTTATCAACATCCATATCCACCGTTGCTATACCTCCACCCATTGGTGGACTGCGACTCCTTACTGGCTGCAGGCGGTGGGTACTCCCCTCAACATCTATTATGGTACTAGCGAAGCCTTGCACCTTCCTATGGCGCATTGATGGTTACCACCACAAAATCCATACTTCCCATTTCACGGTCACAACCCATGGCTCCCCACATCCTCGTGTGGGGGTCAATTTGTTCAACCCTCGCTGCTCAACAATACCAAAATTTTTGAGCGGTTGAACCGATAATCAAACTCACCCAGCCGGGGACAGCGCCAAGAAGAAAGGTTGGAATAGGAATAACAACAACCACGGTCAAGGCAGGAATCAACCCCATAGCACCAACCAGGGGGCAGCGGAACCAAGGGAACGAGAGCTTTAAGTGGGCAGCAACAACTAAGCCTTGAGGGAAATAATGTTAAAACCATCACCATTTTCTCTTTGTAGGCGGAGGTTGATCATTACACTCACCATTGCCCCGGTCGGTGATTTCAAATGGTTGAAAGACTTGGGTGATCTTCCCCATCCACTGTATGGCTGCCCTCAGCGAGCGCCTAGCGGTATGTGAAACAACCTCCTCCCGCCGTACTCCAAAATCCCATCCCACATCAGGGGTGATAAACGCAACGGGACTGCATGACATAGCCCACCTCGGTGGGTCCAATGCCACAACTAAACCCGGCGGAAGTACAATTCTCCTCTTGATGAGGGAGAAATCATACGCAAACCACGAAATCATGATTATCCGGTGAGTCTACTCCTATCTCTCCGAAGACAAACCCTACAGCAGCGGGACCGTTGGTGGTCCCTCTCCCTTCACCCGAACCACCATTATGCATCCCTCACATCCCTTAATGCAGGAATGTTCACAACCCACAACCTAGACAGCCCTGGCTTGTATCTTGGTAGGCGATGCTGAAATCCCGCTTCTTTGCCATGGCCGATTAGAAGTCCTCAGGACTTGTCCTACACAGCGAAAATCTCTACTTTCCGCCTTGGGAGAAGTCGAATATACAGTACTCGACTCATCATCTTTGATCTTGATAGCTGCGAATTTCAGCCTTCCCGCTGCCCAGGCGTATTCAAATACCCGTAAAAATACGGAATATCACTATCCATTGGTGTATCATCGATGAGGGTGCATCTACGTGCATCATGTCAAAAATAGTGTAGAAACTTGGTTCCCGGAACTCATACCCTCCACCATCACATTAAGAGCTTATGGCGGATGACCATCATCTCGGAAGGGCTCTTCCAAAGCGATCAGAGTAGAACTTCGGGGAACCGAAGCTGTCTCATTGACATGAAGTTATGGTAGCTTAACCGTTACATTATCCTTGTTTGGGCGTAGCTACATGTATGCTATGAAGGAGATTTGGCACAGCACCGTCTTTCCGGTTAATCATGTTCCCCTAGACGGAAGATTGTGACCATCGACCAAGTCTCACATTATGAGCCTAGCTTATTCGCCAACCTGGGCGCATTCTTCCCTCATCCACACCAACCAAGAAATATATCCACTTTCGTCGAGATGGGTGCTGGGATTTTCAAAGATACATCCTTATTAGGGACATACCATGGAGCACCACCACTCCTTCCCCCAATCAGGTATGTGTCATCTCATCCTATGAACTCACGCGGAGGATACTCTTCCTCCTCGGGAGGCTTCAGTCATCCACGGCGTCTCAATAGTCAGCGAGAACCACTCGGTAAGACCTCCTAGCGCGCTCGATGGAAACCTCAACAGGTCCATGAATCCACATCCCCTCAGGGGCATAGTCTGTTTGGGGAGACAGTTCCCCACCCCTCACTCAAATTCCCTTCTTTTACCCTCCACCAGAGTATACAAGATCTTTCGAGGTGCTTATGGCCGACACTAACCAATATGGTGTTAGCTATCCCGGTGTGGTATTTACATCATTTTGAGATGGTCCTAAATACATCCCTTCCCCACAAGAAGGCCTCCCCATAAAGATTCCCGTCCTTACCCCCACAAACCCCATACTCCCTACCCCCACCTTTCTGGTGGGGGAGAAAGAAGAAGGAGCCACCGGCTCCGCTTCCTCCGCGTAGCACCACCTTGCGCCATTATGTGAAGGGTCCACCAGGCCATTGTCCATCACTTCCTGAATTACGAAATTTGATCCTCCTCAATCGAACTCCCACAACACCCGCCACTACCACCCAACCTTCCGATGGTAAAGGGTTGAGGACCAAATTTTCTTGCGCTATATGCATTGAATCACGGCCATTATACCCATCATTGCCATGCTTTGCCACACTTCGGCCAAACGTGGCGGTGTGCCGGAACTGAGAACAACCCGCGCCCTACTACATCCTCTACAACTAATATCACTGACATTCGCTATGACACCACTTCAGTCAATGAGGCATGAGGTGCCCTTGCTCTATTTGCGAGTCCTTGGCTCATTTACATACCAATGTCATAGTCCTTACACATCTGGGGAACCCAGCGTCAATTGGCCTGCTTCATCAACCCTTGAGGCGACCAATGAACACCTTGTGTCGTTATGAGATGCTTCATGTCATTTTTCTCAGGGCAGGGCACTCCCCAGCGCCTCCGTGGTTCTTTAATGACATCTCTAAAGATTCACCCATGCAAATCCCCAACTCTCTTGTTCGTTT
Organism: Picea sitchensis; assembly: GCA_010110895.2. Lineage (NCBI taxonomy): Eukaryota > Viridiplantae > Streptophyta > Pinopsida > Pinales > Pinaceae > Picea > Picea sitchensis. The sequence goes on along the minus strand of SNQJ01S0019318.1, from coordinate 90,997 downwards.
CCTCTGTGGACCTTCTCCCACCCAACCAACCACTATGGGTACTCCTCAGTACTTCAGTATATGGTTCATGTCGAGTGAAACCTCACCATATATTCGCACCACTCCCCTTGCTTCTCCAATGAGGCAATCCACCTGTAGGATCACTCCTCCGCGACCCATTGTATTCCCGGCGTTTCCAATGTGAAGAGGAAATAATCGAAGAGCTTCACAATGCCTAGACTCTCCACGGGGAAGCTACATCGTGTGCCTCTTCCTTCCTCGAAATATCATGCCTCTAACCAAAACCCCATTTACGCAATCGAAACCAAAGAATTTTATCCCGCCGAGGGCCTATCGATTGGTTCAACAACCCCATTCCACCTTGCGGCGCGTTTGAAGAAGGTAGTCTAGCCGAATTTCCCCGCCATCAAAGATGGAACGCATTTCCATGAAAAGTGGTGCCGTCGAAGAAATCATCATTGGAGTAACTTGTACTCCTCGGGAAATTAGCGCATACAAAACCCTCTTCCAAGAATATAGGGATATCTTCACCTATTGGTCGCTGCAAATGCTGACCTCGATCCTCTATTATTCGGTATCACACATCGACACCCTGGCGAAATCCGCACCCGGGTTAAGCTAGAAACGGTGGCCATACACCACATCAAAGTGGCGGCTATCAAAGCCTCACCATATTACCCTCAATAAAACGGACAGGTCGAGGAAGTCAACAAGGTCCTCAAGACCATGTTACAACATGCGGTTAATAAACATAAAACCAATTGGCATCATATGTTATTTTCAGCGTTAGATATCGAACGGCGGTAAATACCACTACGGGTTTCACACCATTTCATTTAGTCCATTAGGGGTCGAGGAAACTCTTCCCCATCGGTGTAAATTCCCACCCTCGCAGCGCAATTGAGCTATTGCCTGACACTTCTCCAATGGAGCGGCGCTTGCTGAACTGGGTCTGAAAGGATGAAGATCGTTGATCTTCCTTCTGAGATTCTTGGTAGCTAAAAAAGCGATCCAGTGCTTTTGATCGCTATGTCAACCGATCATTTAGCGGTGACCTCATCTAGCCTGTAATTATGCGGCTCGCGATACACCTTTGGCCATGGCAAGTCGAATCACTTTGGCATGGCCCGCCCATCATCAACATTGCCTCACCAAAACATACATCAGCTCAGAGGCCTCTCGCTCAAGGAACCCGTCGATGGGTTATACCTCGAAATTTTATGCTTAAGTAGTCATTCTACTTTAGGTAATTATTTCCTCTTTTGTTTTTAATCTTTTCTCCTACCCTCTCGTCTAAACTATCCTTTGTGCTATTGGCGGATTCTTCCTCCACCGACCTACCACATTGGTTATCTTAGCGGAACCAGCGGGTTGGACACAAAATCTACGCTTGACTTGGGCTTTATATACCCCTCACATGATACTAGCATTTCAAGCGGCATCTGTTTGGGACCCGGCCAACCAACAACCAAGCCGGATACCTTCGCGGTCGTGGCCTCGGCGTCTTAAGCGTCATCATATTAAGCCACCTTAGCGTCTTCTCGACTCTCAACTAGTGGTTCTCCAACTCAACAATGTATACAATGCGCGATCCGTGCCTCTTTCATAAATACCTTCAGGTTAGGCTGTTATCTCGAAATTTTGATTCCATTACATTTACACATATTCCGAAGATTGAACAAACCAGCGGATGGAAATAGCTAACATGGTGTTAGATTGGCATATATCACATCAAGTTACACATACATAAAACATCTCACAAATCCTACTGTACAACATATAGATAGAATAGACATCATCATCAACAAAACATATTATGTAAACAACAGCCGGGATCTCAAAGAAATATGTAATACTCCTTATATATATATATAATCCTATCTGACCCATCCGAATGTTTACATACAAAATACATGTGCCGCGGTGGCTATCCGCGGATCCCTCCGATACAAAAATGCGGCTCACCGACCTAAATACAATCAAAACAAATTATGCATCATACATAAATCAGGAAGGTGCCTCGCCATGACCCACACGCTCCTCCCTCGGGGAGGTGGTAGCCCACCGCTTGGCGGTGGTGGAGGACCACCATAGGACCCTCACGCCCCGGCGTGAGCATCCACCTAGTCATGGCCAGCAAAGCACGGTACTTGTCGCACTATAAACGCCATGGTGGCGGTACTCCCTATATCTTGCTCGAGGAGTCCCTCATCACGGATGCATCCACATGCCCTCGGTGCGATCATGTACGATCTCAGGGCGGCGGCAAATCATCAAAATCAGCTCATTGCTTGGCCGGGCGTGGGATAACATACCGGGGTCATCAAACCGATGCCTCTTCACTGCCCTCTGGGGCTTTGTTGGTGGCCAGCGTACTCATCCGCCGGCGATCTCTCTCCGCGTGGCGGTCTGCAGCTCGCTAAACCGGCGGCTCATCTCCACCAGCCCTTGGTGCCACATATCTTTCATGCACAAAGAGCAAAAACAAATGATGCGTGCTCGGTATCATATACATATGGGCTGATATCTCAAAATAAAACATAAATAAAAACGCCACACAATACTCAACATACCTCGATGGTCAAAACCTCCGGGCGGTACCATGTCTGGGTCCCGAGTCCACCCGGCATAGGGTGCGAGTATCACCTGCGGCATGCGCGCCATATCTGCGCCCGAAAATAATGAGCCACCGCCAGCCTGCGGTAGCCCGGTCGCTACATACCACCCGCCTAATCCCGGCTCTTGTGCCCCAGACATCTCTAACAAAACCCTCGAGCGCAACACGGGAACCCTCTCCAAAAGCAGGCTACGGGGATAGAGGCCAAATCACGAACTCTCCTATACGTGGATAGACAGGTCAGCTAGCGATCATCCCGGCGCATCACGTGATTAGTCCCCGCGAGGCGCACCAGCCACCAAAACTCTCCAACACGTGGTTAGCCACCACTAATCCATTGGGTCTCCAGTGACCCATACACACAAACAATCATCACCGCTATACAACAATGAGCTAAGGAGTCGATCGCACTAATGCTCACCACAGTCCAAGACATGAAGTCCCGACCTAAGCAGTATCACTGGCCAATCGTAACAAGAGTTGTCTCCCTCGACAGCACAGGCTCCACCGGGATGGGCTTTCCCCGAAAGGGTAGCCCAGTCAAAAAATAAACATCCCCCACCGCAGTGAAGGAAATCTTCCCTCCCCGCACCATAAAACAATGAATATCCAGACTCCACATCCAGAGCAGGAACTGCAGTAAGTACTCTTGTGCCCGTATCAGCGGGCACTCAAAAGCTTTAGCAACCACGGTTTCTAAAATTAAGCCGCACCGAACCCGCGTGGCCGCGGCATCTACATGGCTGGGCTGATCACCGCTCTCACCAGCAGCATAGCCATCACCCTGGCGGCAAGCTGCGCAGTCAACATGAGTCCTATATCAGCTTCGAGGATGCCATCAAAGACATCAAACAGACTCATTTTTCTACCCTTAAAAACTTGCCTCAAAGCCATGGTTTTTTTACCCAGCGGTGTTACCACATGGTACTATTCACTGTAAAGCGTGCATATATGTGTGCTGTTCACTACCTGAAGCGGCGGCAAGATGCGCTGATGTTCATCATCTGACGGCGCACAAATGCGGCATCAACTCGGTGCACTTATCGCGGCGCTGTTCAACTCGACCCACAGGCACAAGTCTCTCTCTCTCACGCGCACCCGTATTACGCGTGTGTCCGGTCAGACGGTCGCGCCGCATTATGCAGCCTTCCGCACGAATCCTGCCGCGTGAATTTACCCAAACAAATTCCCTAATTACCCAGTGCGGCCCCGATACCCGATGCCAAAATTGAAAGCCTATTTTCTATCGCGGGATGATCGGAGCGCTAACACGATAATTGCACAAGCGTCACGATTGGATACCTCGTGCTCCTGAGAATAAATCTCTCGCAATGCGCTCCGTTCGGTCCAGCGTAGACGGTGCGAAATGAGGTGAAATGTGGGCCCTGACTATATAGGCCTTTTGCCAAACTTCCACTCACCATTTCGGGAGCTCCGGGTGTTGGTTTTTTTGATTCGTCTTCAGCCATGGGATTAGCGTCTCGCCACCTACATCATAGTTGTCTCTGGGTCACTTTTCATCCTGAGCCCCCAGGGCACCTTTTTCATATCATGGTCAAGTAAGCATGCGCATCGTCACATTTGTCAAAAATATGCACATATCTTTGATATTCTTCAGATATTGTTCACTTCAAGTATTTGTTTTTCATGAGTGTGGGTACTTGGTCATCATTTCCAACTTCGTATATATGGCTGATGGCATGATCTCTCTGGCGTATTGCGACATTCCGGTCCTGCCGCTGATATGACCTTTAGGATGCCAGTCCGACTCTGCCGATTACTCACACCTCCATTTTGCATCTTTGGTGCTGTAACCCGGTAGCATTCTTACCCACATGAATTGTCCCATTCGCAGCACCTTTTAGCACTTTTGACCCTCGCGGTATTTCTTCATTACCCAGCGCCCCGGGATATAGGCGTCCAGATAGTCTTTCATCATGTTGCAAACCACGCTTCTTCTCTCGGCACTGGCTTCCCATATGGACTCCCGGATCATCTCTTTATGGTTCTATTCTTTTTACCTTTCTCCTTGGGATCAGAACCATTTCATCCACCATCGGTTTTCCCATGCACGCAAACTATGTCCTTCATTTCACCTACCTCATGCGAGCGCCACCAATGGGGCCGCCACCCTTCATCAGTTTTCCCCAAAATTTCCGCCCTCCTTGGGGCACTCATTTGCCTGCTGGGGCGCCGTTTTTGTGTTGTATGTTTCCCCAACAAATTCTTTATTTGTTAGTACGGCCTCAGCGCTTTATTTTGAGTCGTTACATTTTCTTTTTGTCGTCCTTAGTTGTGACTTGCTTCGGTGGCGCAACCCATGCTTCACCCTTAGTTTGAACGTACTTCTCATCTACCCTTGCCAACGTGTCCATATCTTGAGCTACCGGTCCTTGCCTCTACCCTACAGATTTGTTCACCTTGTCCCTGCGGCTGCTTACCAGCGGATGCTTGTATCCTCGACGCACCGACCTTGTCACGTAGTTTGTGGCCATATTCATACACCCTCCAGCAAGGTCTTGGTCTTCCTCTTGTTAGGCTTAGATCCATGTACCTCGCCACTTCCTCACCACGCTCATTAGATTCTATGAAGCCCTTTGCTTATGGAATTGGCGTTCCCCTTTTGTCGGCGGCCAACACACTTTTTCTAGAAGGGTGACTGTATCTTGATTCTCATTCTCATTTAATGAGAGATCTCGGATGACACCGAGGGGTGAAACTTCATTGATCCACCTAACGTGGTTGGCCCCCATAAAATTCGGCGTAACTTACTTTCTCATGTTATGGTGGGTCTTAGCACTGCGACTATTGCGGTTCTTTTTATCATTTTATCGAAGACCTCGGAACCCTGGTAGGACCATCGATTGTCCACATCATTGTAGTTGCTTATTACCACGATCATTTACTATTGTTCAGAGTATGTTCACTATTCAAAACTATCATATGTCATTATCAACCACCCATGAGGGCGATGCAGTTATCTACACCAACACTTCCATCATATTTTGTCAGAGTTACATAACGAGCATGGGGCATGCATTTTCGTTTGTACCGCGGTGTATATTTTACACCTTATGGAAGATTGGCGAGGATTCACCGGTTCCTTTCTTCTCCAGCGGATCGCTCACGAGCGGTCTCGCTATTGCTCTATCTTACAACAACATTCTCGTTAGAAGAAACATTGATGGATTCGACTATATTATGATCCTAACCTCATCCATCGGGGGCATCTGTTATCACTAAAATTTACGTCAACATGGCGACAAAGAACCAACTTATCGTCTTTTCGATGGCAGAAGTCATTCATGGCAATGAATTAATTTCACCGCATTGCAAAAAAGGTCAAAACTATACAATGTAACCAAGAATTGAAGAGCTTGGCCAGTTGGAGTGTGATGCGCCTATACTGCGGAGCGAGGAGCATTACAATCTTGTCTGTGGCATGGTCTGCAGGATGTTGGCACAAGCCGCACCTACTAAGCGGTGCATTTATGCAATTGAATTGACCTCCCAACCACTTATGGATCAGCTCCCAAGCCAATTTGGCTCCCAAATATGGTTGAATCCGCGTAGTGAAATTTGGTCAAATACCTAATTAAGCCCTAAAGGCCCCTTTTCACACCTCAAAGGAGTTATAATCACCCAATTCAATGCTATAAAAGCCATGAAGAAACATCATTTTCTCAAGAATTTCATGTAATGTTATCTTAGATTGTTTTAAGGACTCTATCCTTGGCAATAACACAGTAGCACCATTTCATTGAGCCATTCACTTACCTCTCCATTGAGTGAATGTGCTTGAATTTCTTCACCATCATTCTCATTTTCTTATTGTAAGGGAAAGCAAGTTTGTGAGGGCACAAGGCACTTCCTTTGGAGGAAGAAGGGACTCATGATCCCCTTTCTTCATTGTGCTTTGATTTCATCAATTGATCAATGTAAAAACATTGGTGATATTGGATGCTTGTTGTCTTTGTTATTTTCTTTATCCATATGCTCATAGTTTTTAGTTTGTTTTAATTTAATTCTTGCTTATAGTTTTGTTGTTCTTTTCTCTAGCCTTTCCTCTACAGCTGTCATGCTCAGCAGAGACCCAACTGGGCATGTAAGCACCTCATGTTGCTCACAAGGTGACAAATTGGGTGCAAACAGGTCTATCAAGACAAGGTTCCATAATCAGATTAGGGCAGATCAAGACAAGGTTCCATAATCAGATTAGGGCAGAAGAGTGAAAGTACAATATTGAAGCCCCAAGTGCCTAGTGGCCAAGTTCGATTTTAACCTTGTACAATATTTACTACAAACAGATTTTAAGTAAAAGAACAAAAAATATACAATGGAAAATACAAACATTACATAGATATTTTTCCCCTGGAAACCCAAATCGGTAAAACCAACATATTCTATATTAATTCATAGTGATACATTTCTTAGAATACAATATACATATAGGATCCAGTGGCATCCAAAACCCTAACCCAATGACCTGAATTAGTCAACAACCCTAATTCCTTAACCATAAATAGAAAACCATCGGCAAAAAACCATGTGCCGAAAAACCACTCAAAAATGCAACACGTTTCTCAAGGAAATCAAATTCTCGAGGGCGCTGCCCCTAAACCCCTGCACGCCCAGCGCAATGAAAACACTACTACTCGTTCAAAGAATATAACACATACCCAACATTCTCCCACTTGTTTTTTTCTTTGCATACAGGGGGTTACAGGGATACACAGTCAACAATCCAAGGCAGCAATGGCCATGGATCCTCTACCCCAAGAGAACTTCTCAGTGCTCATAGATTTTGTTAATGAATCTGCATCATTCTTCAAAGTTTCCACCTTCATCAGCAATACTTTCTTTTCTTCAACCATGTCTCTCACAAAGTGATAGTGAATATCAATATGCTTTGTATTTGAATGATAAGTTGGGTTCTTCGCTAGAAAAATTGCACTCTGACTGTAACAATATATCCTTACAGCTTGATGTACCAACCCAATACCTGAACATAATCTTTGTAACCATATTTTTTCCTTACTTGCATGAGTGGTTTCCATGTATTCATATTCTGTAGTTGAAAGTTCCACTACAACCTGTATTTTTCTCATCCAACTTATCGCTCCTCCAAACAGGTTAAACACATACCCACTTGTAGAGATTCTACGATCCAAATCTCCAACCCAGTCTGCATCCAAAAAGACATGTATATCCACCACTCTGTCCAATATCGGTCTTCCTTGGTAGCACAATCCATAGATAGCAGTGCCACACAAATACCTTAAAACCCTTTTTACTGTTGTCCAATGCTCCTTCCCTGGTTTTGACATATACCTTCTCAAAACCCCCACTGCATGTGCAATGTCTAGTCTAGTACAGACCATTGCATACATCAAACTTCCAACTGCACTCACATATGGAACATGATACATGTCCTCCTCCTCTTCCTGTGTCTTGAGACACTAATCCACATATAAATTTACACCAACAGGAATAGGAACCTTGATCAGTTTACATTCCTGCATATTAAACCTCTGCAATATTGTCTCGACATATTTTCTCTGATTTAACCAGAGTTTCCTATTTTTTCGATCTCTTTTAATTTCCATTCCCAAAATGAAATTTGAAGCACCAAGATCCTTCATGTAAAATTTAGAGGACAACTGAGTTTTCATATCCTAGATAATCTCATTGTTGTTTCCTATCAACAACATGCCATCCACATACAAGACCAAGTAAATCAAATGATCACCAATTAATTTAAAATACACACAGTGATCCTCTTTGCATCTTGTGAACTTTGAATCCAAGTCCCAACATATAAGTATCAAATTTTTGATACCACATCCTTGGTGATTGTTTTAAACCATACAGGGACTTTTTCAGCTTGCATACCAACTCCTTCTTTCACTTCACATCAAATCCTTATGACTGCTTCATATAGATTTCTTCTACCAAATCCCCATGTAAAAATGTTGTCTTCACATCCATCTGTTCTACTTCAAAATCAAATGCAGTAGCAACATATAACATAAATCTTATAAAGGTTAACTTGGAAACAAGAGAAAATATCTCACCAAAATCAATTCCCTCAACTTGGGAATAACCCTTTTCTACTAACCGAGCTTTGTATTTCTCCACTTTTTCTTCTGCATTCATCTTCTTTTTAAATACCCATTTGCTTCCAATGGGATTTCTTCTAGTAGGAAACTCTACTATATCCCAAGCCTCGGTCTTATCCAAGGATGCCATTTCTTCGTCCATGGCCTTTTCCAGATATTTCCATCCTTTGAATCCACTACCTCCCTGATAGTTCTAGGATCATCATCAGTAATAGACAAAGAAAAATTTGAACGGAAATAAAATGGAGTATACCTTTCTGGTAGTCTTCTTTCTCAAACTGATCTCCTCAATACTAGAGTATGAGGATCTTCTTCTTCTTATTCTTGTTCTTCTGTAGAGTTTGGTTCTTCATCCTTTAAATCAAACTATATTTTTTGTAGTTCTTCCTTACTTGGTAGGACTTCCTATTTAACAACATCCTTCATTTCTCTAAATACCATATCTCGGCTATACACTACCTTCTTAGTTTCTGGGTTCCAAAGATTATATCCTTTGAGACCATCGTTATATCCAATAAATAAACACTTTTCATCCTTCTTATCTAGCTTACTCATGTTTTCCTTTGGAACATGAACATATGCATCACATCCAAATACCTTGAAATGTGCAAGAGAAGGTTTCTTACCGTTCCATACCTCTTGTGGAGTCTTGTCATCCAGCGCTGATGAGGGTGATATGTTGACCAGGTAACATGCAGTACCCACTGCCTCTGCCCAGAATTCTTTCCCTAACCCAACACCACTGTGCATGCACCTTTCTTTTTCCATCAGTGTCTTTTTCATTCTTTCTGCAACTCCATTCTATTGAAGTGTATATGGAGTAGTCTTCTACCTTTCTATACCACACTTCTTACAGAATTATTCAAATTCACTCCTACATAAATCTCTGCCATTATCTGTCCTCAACACCTTAATTCTTCTCTCTTTTTTATTCTCAACAAGAGCCTTGAACTCTTTAAACCTGTAAAATACTTAATATTTATTCCTGAGGAAATATATACAAGTATTCCTCGAGAAATCATCTATAAATGAGACATAGTACACAAATTTTCCCAATGATGGGACCAACACAAGTCAAAAAACATCAATGCTAACTAGTTGTAAAATTTATTCCGCCCTCTTTGCACCAGAGGGGAATGTTACCCGTTTCTGCTTCCCATTTACACAATGTTCACAGAAATCAAAATCTAGAGAGAAGTTAGACATACCTTCAACCATACCTTTACCATGTAGTAGTTGAATACCCTTCTCTCCGATATGCCCCAGTCTTTGATGCCACGGCATAACCTTTTCTCCGAAGACTATAGGAGTTCTTTCTTCTTCAACTCCAATATTAGGAGCAATCGAACTATTACACCCATCACTAATAGTGCTTCCTTGCAACTTATACATAGTTCCAAACCGAAATCCCTTCAACAACACCATTTCTCCTCGAACCATCCTGCAGGTTTCCTTTTCAAATATTGTTTTTACCCCTGCATCATCTATTTTTCTTACAAAAATCAAATTTCTGGCCAAACCTGGGATGTGCAGAACACCAGGAAGTGTTCTAATCCTTCCATCTATGAGCATCAACTTGAATTTTCCTCGTCCTATGATTTTGGTTGTCGAATCATCACCTAGGAAAACATTACCTCCATCATACCTTTCATATTCATAGAAACACTCCCTTTGTGGAGTCATATGAAAGGATGCACATAATTCAACCAACCATGCCTCATGATCTGCATGTGTGCTTGAAGAATCCAGGTATATATCCCCTCCTTCCTTGGAGGTCTCTTCTTTTGTAGAAGGATATTATTCAGATCCCTTCTTTTTCTCAATTTTGGATCTACATTGTTTCTTGTAGTTCCCTTATTTTCCACATCTCCAACATACCTTTACAAAATTTTTGGGAGATTTAGATCTACCCTTAGACTTAGATCGCCCACTTGATAACTTAGATCTATTTCTTTATTGGGAACGTCCTCTTGAAAATAATGCATATGTGCTCTGTCCTTCCATATTCTTCCATCTAATCTCCTCCGAAATCAAGGATGAGACCACTTCATCAAACTTCAAGGAAGTTGTATTACTACCTATGGCCCCAACCAGACTATCCCACAAGTCTGGTAAAGAAAACAGTAAACCCATACATTTATCTTCATCTGAAATTTTAATTTTAACAGATACTAACTAACTTACCACAGTATTGAAGGCATTCAAATGCTCTTCCACCGAGTCTCCATCTCTCATCCTCATGTTATACAACTTCTTTCTCAAGAATAGTTTATTTACTAGGGACTTAGAATGATACAACTTCCCCAAATTATCCCATAAATCCTTGGTTGTAGCTTCCTCTGAGACATTCAGTAATACTAAATCTGAAAGTCACAATTGGATTTTGCTCTTTCCCTTCCGATCCAAATTTTTCCAGTCATCTGATGAAGTTCCTGTAGGTGTAGTACCTATATCTACCACGATCCATTGATCTCTGTCCACCAATAGATCTTCCATATTGAGCTTCCATGGCTCAAAAATTTTCCCATTAAACTTCTTGATCTCCATTTTTGAATTGCTCGCCATTTATTTTCACCTGAAAAATCAATACCACAAATATCCCACTGTAACAAGGCTTATCACAGTCCCAAGCCAAACCATTGACCACAAAGGAGTCCCCCTGAAGCCAACAAAGATCTAATACCAAATGTAGATTTTAACCTTGTGCAATATTTACTTCAAACAGATTTTCAGTAAAATAACAAAAAAGATACAATGGAAAATACAAATATTACACAAAGATTTTTCCTCTGGAAACCCAAACCGGGAAAACCAACATATTCTATATTCATTCTTAGTGATACATTTTGTACAATACAATATACATATAGGAGTCAGTGGCATCCAAAACCCCAACCCAATGACTTGGATTAGTTATCAACCCTAATTCCTTAACCGGAAATAGAAAACCATTGGAAAAAAACCATGTGCCGAAAAACCACCCAAAAATGTGACACGTTTCCCGAGGAAAAAAAATCTCGGGGCATTTCCCCTACACCCCCCTCAAAACCCTTTGCGCACTCGGTGAAACGCAGATACTACTACTCATGCAAAGAATATAACACATAGCCAACATCCAATTCCACGACAGAAGCCATGTCAATGCCACATGTTAGGCCTCGAACTTGTGTCAGCTCAGCATAGTGATCGAGCAGAGTTGGAGGAAATGATGACATCAGCAGTCACGTATTGGTGCCACATCATCCAGTACATGGGGAAGGATTCCACGTGTATATCAAATCATCAGATTGAGAATCAGAAGATCAAAGGAGCATTGAATGTGTTTAAATCTTCTAGGGGCCCAGTATCCTAGCAGACTAGTGATCCCAATGGTTCGATCACCAAGTGGCATACTAGATCAGAGAAAAGGTGTGAAGGTGAGACATTGAATCCCCTGGGGCCCGGTGGGATGGTGGCCTAATAACCCAGTGATTTGGAAATAGAAACATGTGTTTGGGATAATCATCACCATCCATTGATCAAGGACTAAGATTGGATCAAAGTACAGGTGAGGAGTTGAAAGAATGATCTTGCAGTGTTGAGGGTCCAATGGTCTGATGAGCCCAGTAGGCCCCGTATACCAAATCGGGGTGAAAAGTTAAAAATGCATGGTTGAATGCACGAGGTTGATATTGTGATGATCGATTATAAATCGACGGACGAGATTGAATCAAGGACCATATTGGATGGATGTTGAGTGTTGAGGCTTGTGATGTGTGTGCAAGAGCCTGGTGGTTGAATTAACTTTTTTTTTTTGGGACGTGAATAGATCTATAGTCATGAATTAACCTTGGACACATCCGATGGTTGTTGAGAAGTAAGGGAATGTAAGTAGATCGTAGAATAAATTGGAGGAGATCAAGACCAGTTTCAAAGGATTTTTTCAGCCTAGTTTTGAGGAAGATTCAAAGTATTTAGAGTCGACATCTTGAGCATTTTTTTTTATGTGGACAAATATATGGAATTATTGAGTGTATAGATAACAATGAATGAAACTCTTTGAGCATTTGAGAGTGAGAAGAATTAGGATGAGGAAGTGAATCTCTGAGGTTCTAAGTTACAAGGATGCAAGAGAATGAAAGAGAGGCGAATGTAATTGTCTAAGGGTGGTTGGGAGGTGCAAGATCAAAGGAACATATGAAGTCATGCAGATTGTAAATTGGTGGAGAGTGTTGTGATGGAAAAAAAAAATCAAAAAAATTATGCAGGTGAAGGCTTGAATTAAAGAGATGATTTGGTATTGTTGACAATTTGGGGAGAATGGTGTGTCTTGTAGATTGGTGACTACAAATATTGCAGTTGTAGTTTGGTGCCTACATGAATTGTTGAGTTGGTGCTCAACTAAGGATATTGGTGTCTCCTGCAGGTTGTTTCCTGAAAATATTGCATTTGTAGGTTGGTTCCTACAAGAATTGTTGATCTAGTGCCCAACTGAGGAGATTGGTATCTCCTGCAAGTTGGTGCCTGCAAATATTGTAACAATAGGTTGGTGCCTACATGATTTTATAAACATAAGTTTTATGGTTTTCTACTAATTAGGTTTCCACATTAAATATATGTGTACTATGGATTGTATGTTTTTGTATACATTTCTCATTAATTTCTTATGACTGGTGAAGTAATGAATTGATATATACTATAATAATAGAAAAGGAAGTCCTATAATAATTCATCCCCCCTCTCAGTATTAGTAAGTGTGCCAACAATTGGTATCGAAGYGGGTTCTTTTAGAAACAATCTAACCACTGGAAGGTGAATCACTACAGCACACATGGATAGACAAGAAGGTTTCTCTACAARCAGAGCTCCATTATTTGATGGATCRAATTATGCATAATGTAGAATAAAAATAAGAACTTTTTTKATGGCACTTGGGTGTGACATTTCGAGTGCAGTTAAGAATGGCTACATGGATCCAACAACTGCACATGTAGATACAGCTGGAAAGAGGCTCAGTGAAAATAACTCTAAGGCCATGAGTGCAATTCTTAATGGTTTGGAAGATTCGAAATTTGTCAAATTCATGTATTTTACTTTAGCAAAAGAGATGTGGGACAAGTTATAGAAAATATATGAAGGGGATGACAAGGTCAAGAAGGAAAAATTACAAACCCATAGAAGACAATTTGAGACCCTTAAATGAATGAAGAAGAGAGCATTGCAGCCTATTTTCTTTGTGTGGATGATATTGTCAATGCTATCATAGGATTGGGTGAAGAGATTAAACAAACCATCATTGTTTAAAAAGTGCTTATATCACTTCCCTCAAGATTCAATCCCAAGATATCTGTCATTGAAGAAATAAAGAACCTAGATGATCTGGCAATGGATGAGTTGCATGGAATCCTCAATGCATATGAATGAGGATAGAAAAGGATAATCCATCAAATCCATCAAGGAAGAAAGAAACCTTCAAGGAACCAAAGAAGATAGAGACAAAAGAATACAAAATGAATGGTAACTTAGATAGTGAATCAAATGCAGAAGAAGCTAGCTTTGTCAGAAACCTAAGAGGAATGGGAAAATACAAAGGTAAGCTTCCCTTCAAATGCTTTAATTCTGGAGAAGTAGGACACTTTGCTGGTAAATTTCCTTATGCAAAGAACATAAATAGAAATGAAAAAGAACATTCCAGTTTCAAAAAGTACAAGAAGGGAAAGATTGAAAAGAGGAGAAAGTTTAATAGACAAAATAAGAATATATCCACCAATGAGGACAATGTTGACGATTAAAATTGCAACAATTTTTTTTCTCCCGCAAATTATTGCTAAGGCCTATTATTATAAGCTAACAATATAAATAATACTAGTAGGTGGGACCCCTTTATAGATTCGGAGATAATATCTCGCTCTTATTTGATGTTCGTGCCACTATTCGACATTGTTTACATGGTTGATGAGATCTTTTTTTTATTGGCGATGGATAGGGATTATTATGTGTGGGTTCTAATTGCGACAATTGGATGATGGATGAGGCATGTTATGTGTTTTTTCTGTTGCTCTAGGCTCAAATTTTATGTTACAATGACCTATGTTATCCATAGTTATCATTGTTATATGTTCTTGGATCCATTACTAGGACACCTGCACAAGAGACATGTTAGTAATAATATATAAGAGCAGTGGGAAAGAAATAAAAGTGATGTAACAAAATG
>SNQJ01S0019318.1:47234-69571 GCA_010110895.2 Picea sitchensis | reverse complement strand
CGGTAAGCATTTTTCTAAGTGAAATCTCAGGAGAAATCGGACCGTGGGATCCAAGCCAACAATGGTCGTTGGATCACTCATGTAATTGAATCTTGGGGTTTCATGGGTTGAAGAGTCGAAACCTTTGCATCAAGATTCGCGAGGTCGCGAAATAGCGAAAGAATCTGAGCCATCCGATTGGAAGGACACGTGTCGCGAGATCACCCATATCGAGAATTCGGATATCGGAGCTCAGAAAGAGAAGGACAGGTGGCAGAGATCTAGGGATCTCATAAACTCGGAGGTTCACAGGGTGAGAGCCCAAGATTTGGGTGCTCCAAGTCGCGAGTGGCGAAATCGCGAGGAGCGAGGATAGCCATTGGATCCAGGTCATGGGAGGACCGTTGGATCAAGAACCTCATAGCGCATATCTCTTTTCGGAGGTTGGGAGGTTGGGAGGACCCCGTCTCGACATCAGAAGTCGCGAAGTGCCGAGAGTCGAGGCATGATTATGGACACGTGGTAGAACTACAAGGAGGGGCCCGCGTGATTTGACAGGTGGACACGCGTTGCCTGGAGAAGGGGGTCAACAATTCATTGACTCTCGCATATCGGGAATTCAGGAGGTAAGAGCACGAGAGTTCGATATTGAAACTTGCGAAGTTGCGAGTACTGAAATCGCGAGGAGAAAAGTCAACATCGCTTCTCGGGATTTCGTGGAGGGAAGGTGCCAAGGTTGGACACTCGAACTCGTGAAGCGGCGAATAGCGAAAGGTGCTAGCGCTTAGCCTAGCCGGTGGTCATGCGTAGAGGGTGCTAACAAAAGAAGAGCTATACCCATTTCGCGATCTCGGGTATTGCGAGATTGGAGGAGGAAGAGTCGAAGTTTCAGCTCGCGAACTCGCGATATTGCGAGTTGCGAAAAGGACCTTGGGTTAATCCCTTGGTCATAGCACCGCGGTTGCTTGGGAAAGGAAGGAGCTCGCGCCTAGTTTTGTTCGCACAGGGGAGCTTCCCGAAGGACCTGTGGACCGATTTGAAAGGAGATTCCAGCAGGGAATCTGAAAGAGCTGATCCGGCTCAAAGGAGTTAAAGAATGATCCTGTGAGCGGATCTCAGCCCGAGGGGCGATAGGTCTGCGTCAATGGGTGATGGTTTCGATACATTGTTTAATTGAATGAGTTAATGGGAAGCTTGTTGGTGTGTACTGAGAAATTAATTGATTGGGGGTGGAGGCGACGTGCCTTTACTGCACGTCACCCTTACTCCTTCCACTGGATACCACCCTAGTTGGGCTATTATTCAACTATGTTTGTTGTGGTTAGGCTCATACTTTCAAGCAGAAGAAGAACCGCTCGGCCAACTCGTGTTTTAAGTTGCGTTTGGTTACAAGTATGCCTTTTTTCCATCCATGAATATTCTCTGGTTAAGAAATAGATATTGTCTTGGAATGTATGGATATTTTCTTTCCTTAAGTATGGAAACTATGTAAATTTGTGATATTTTTCTGGAATGAATCATCGGTGGTTTTCATTGCAAATAATGTTTGAAGTCACAGTGTTATTGGTCATCCCGAGTGTTAGCAGCCACAAAGGCTCTCTGTCGTCCTTGCTGGTTTTAGTTGGAGGGTTTCATTTGGTTTAGAATGTTTGGTTGTCTCCATGCATTCGTATCACCATACCCAGTCTTTTGTTGTTATGGGGTTTACTGGTTTGAACACCTTCTGTCACTACACATTGTTTCACTTGGGTATGGTTTGTTCATGCTACTAATGGTTGCACAGTGGGTTATATTGTTTTTCCTCGTATATGTTATATCTCAAAATTGTTAGTTGGTAGAATGGGAAAACCATGAGGGTTATAACCGATGTGTTCTAAGCGTTGTTACAGGACCAGAATGGAACCTTGCTCCCCTATCCATAGTCTCTCCTATCACGGGAATTATCACCTTGTTTGTGAAGTTAATTGTGGTATACCCTGTGTGTGCACCATTGGTCTCATAGGTTCTCACCCGATGATGGGAGTCGACTTCATGTCTCCTTGTGTTCGTCCACAGAGAAAACCCTCGTTTTCTCAAAGCCCAGGTTTTGGTAGAGGAAACCATTATGGTCATCGGGTAGACTGTTGGTTGTTATGAGTAGTTGGTGTATTGTCAAAAGTGCTCAATTTCTGGCTCGTCTTTGTTCATTGTGTTGACAGTGGTGTTGGTTTTGGTATTTAATCACTGCATTGGTTATTATGACAATCAAATTGAATAACTCAGCATGGTAATTGGTTGATTGGAGAATTGGTTTGAATGCACAGTCGGTGTCTCTTACATTACAATTGTTGAATTGTTAACCCAACATTAGTTTACAATTGGTTAATACACAACGATTCTTTTTGCGTGATGCGTGGGTATGTGTGGCATTCCTACAACACGTTAAGTTGACTTAATGATTGTTGTGACTATGTATTTTAAATTATTGATGGAGTATTGCAATCGTGGTGATTATGGCACAGCCAACCACTGTATTTGTTATCGATATTATTTGATTGTGTCATCAGAGAGGGTCATGAAATTTTAAACATGGCTTGGTTGCAATTTGATCAATTTATGTTATGAGATCAGGTATACTGTTGCTACCTCGTTGTATTGGATTGATAGCCCAGCATTGTGAATGTTTAGAGTCAAAGAAAATTGGACCTATACAGTCACAGAAATACTCTTGTGTTTTCTCGAATAGTCTGTGTATTCTACATCATATCATGAGTTGAAGTGGTGATTGGTGTCTGTGTGTTTTAATGGAAAACCGGGATCTTTGCAATTTAGATATGGATCGTTGTGTTGACTGTCCACTATGTATGTTTAATGAGTATCGTGCATTTTAATAGTGATAGGCATGGGTGTTGTGGCAGTATGATCTCGTTACAACTTAATTGTATATGGAATTGAGGGGTTAAATCGGGCATGCTTTCTATGTCTGTGTTGATGAAGGTGGTTGATTTTTTATGTTGAACAGAGTGGAATTAAGTGACTGCTTTTTTTCAGTTGGGAATTGTTTTAAAATATTAAATGGATAAATGAGAGGAACATAACTCCTCTACAGGTTGTTGTGGAATGAATGTTGTCTTATTTTAATGACAATGTGTTACAGATTGACCGCGAATACTGAGCAAGTTGATGCTTAGAATTGTTTAAATTGTACACAATAGTTGTTATTTTGGCACAATGATCATTTTGGTTGGTGTTGGATCTTTTACGTCGAGGTGGATTGATTTTATGGATTACTTAATTAATTTTATGAACAGTACCCACTCTCTTTCCCAACCATTATTTCTCTTTTCGCTAATTACAGCCCCCTCGCCTTCCCACATCCATTTTTCACTCCTTGTTCTAAAATATAATTACAGTCAAGTAGAATTTTGTATTGAAGCAATTTTGAAGTCACAGTTTCTTGGTTGGATCACAGTGATATTTTCTTTGGTTTGCATTATAGTTGATTGTGTGTTGTCTTTGAGCAGTAACCGTGGTTCTTTTCCCTCTCATTATATCATGTTTCTCTCAATAAAAACCCCTCGCATATCCCAAGACCTTTTGTTCATCCCCTGCTCATTGACAACAGTTAAACAATTTATATGGATTGGATTGCATGAGTCTGATATGTTGTTGAGCCATAGTCTATTTCATATTTTTAAGGATTTGTCATGTATGGTTGTAAAGGAGTATTTTCTAATCAATCGTGCATGCAAGAATGATCTTCTTTAGCCGAGGTAGCCATGGAAGAGGCAACCAAGGGAGAGGTAATTGGAACAGAGGCCCAAGAAGGCCAATATTCTCCATACACTTTGATGTTGACTCACAAGAGTTAGGCCAGTTGTTTCAGGATGGATTTTTCAATTGGATTGGGCAAGGAGTGGTCCAACCTAGGCCTAAAAGGCCTCCTTTCCAAGCTCCACAATCCCCTGTTATTCTCGTGCCCCCTCATGTCTCATTGCAACCCGAGGTTCCCGAAAACGATGGATGGCAAGAGATTGTCCACCTGATAGTATCCCAACATCATGGCTAGCCCAATTTGTCCTTACTTACTCCCTGACCTGTTAACCAGATTTTCCAAGCTGCACTTGTCCACTCACCAATTCAATCTTCTCATGCTAGAAAAAGGTTGAAAATTGAGGCCCACCATGCCCTTGACAAAGGAAAAGCTATTGCTACCCTTTCCTCACCCTCCAATGGCTCTGATAAATCTGTGTCTTCCTGGATTCATTTGAGGGATGATTGTTCACACATGATTAGCGAGATTTGGCCTAAAGGCTCAGTGCAGCCAAAGGCAAATTCAAAAAAATCAAAGGGTGACAACAACAATCAAGGAAATATTGCATCTCATAGTGGGAAATATGTTTTTTGAGTTTTTATGTTATTTATTGTTGATGACAGTTGACTTTAGAAGTTTTGGACAACATGTTTTCTTTGGATATATGAGTAATATATTTTTTGAAAGTAATTTCAAATATCAATGAGCTAAATTGTCAAATGTTAATGTGATGATGGGGGTTACAAGGAAGGGTGTTTTTCTCAATTAACTGGTTATGTTATGATTGTTAAGAGATAAAGGGAGTCACAAGGGGTCCCACCTACTATTTATTATTTATTTATAACCCTTATTATGATTATTACTTTTCCCCCTAACTAAAACTTTGGTTGAGTCTTTAGTTAACTTAACTAATGAGGTAGTTCAACTACTTCAACCAATTCTAATTTGCTTAAAGGAAAAAGGAAAGGGAGGAACAAGAGGAGGATAGAAGGAGAAGCATACTAAGGTTTTCTCTTTAAGTGCATGTTGAGATAGTTCAGTTTTCATTCATTCCTTAATTTATCACAAGCCTAATTCTTTTTTATGATAGCAGGGTCTTATTGTACAAAACAACATTCACGGTTGAATTACATCATTCAGACACTTGTTTTCAGAGGTGTTGATCTATATTTGATAGTCTGTGTATACTTGTTTGTTTGTGAATTAGTTTTCATGACTGACAAAGGCTATTGTGCAAAGTCGAGTAGTAAACAATCTGTGGCAAGTTGATCCAACTTTTAGAGTTTGGTTTTGATTTTCTATCAGAGGTCCTTTTGTATGTTCCATCAGGGATGTCTAAGTTTGACTTTGGTCCGAAATTTTTGTATGAGATTTTGTAAAGAGAATGACTCTTTGGTGAATTGGAATGAAATAAAGGATTTCTTTATGTCTCATCTATCTTGATTATCATCTTGGTGTCTTACTTCTATCTTTACACTTGTTTTCAGCAACTATTATATTCAGAAAATCATATTAAAATGAGTTTTCCATTAATCTTTTATTTGTGAAAAAGACTAGACTAAGCACTCGTAATTGATATTTGTGAGTTAGGATTTTATTTTTGATGGCTATAAACCTAGGGTGACATTCCCGTCTATTTTTCTTTAGCCAAGAAGAATCTGAAAATGCTTGAGTAAGATCATTTTGTATCTTTTCTTCAACATTTATTTGGCGACCATACTGGGGAGATCTTCGATATCTCTCTAGTTAATTTTCATACTCAATTTTCATCGATAGATCTATTTTTCTGATAATGATTCCTTGACTTTTTTATTTCCTAATGATTGTGCCTATTGCAAGGCAGCCCAATATTGAGCTCGGTCTTGAAGATTAGGCCAACATTGTTTTGAACCTGTTTAATACCATTTTAGACACTGCCAATACTCATGATGAGCTTAATCATTCATGGCCAGCAATTGAACGAGATATTAGCACTCAAGAACGATTGGAAGCTAGACGTAGATAGCCTAGAAATCAGCAAATAACCTTCTTGTTTCTTCAATTTTGGCCCTTCTTTCATGTCCTTAGACTCTCGTGTTTCTAGAATAATAAGAGGCTTATCACCCGAAATTAATCCTATTGTTGAAATAGGAAGAAGGAACATTGTGGTATCTACCCAACGATGTGCTCTAAGGAGAACTTTGTCTGATTCATCCAGTTCGTCTTTCTTTCCCTCATATATCATCCATAAGATGGAATCTAGTGGTGGCTCTGGTGGCACTGGAAGTGCTTCGTATTATCAATCTTCATCATCGTCAGTAATTGGTAGCTTATACAACCACCATATTCCTATCCAATCTACCACAAATCCCACCAAATTCATTAAAAAGTATGGGCTTTTTCAGTTTGAAGAAGACGCCACAACCACATCGTGGCATGTGTCCTCTCCTCTTAACTTAGCACCTGCTACTCATCCAATTCCTAAATTCAAAGAACATCTTCCCAGGTTTTCAGGAAATAACACTGTTACTACAAACAAACACCTGGTGACATTTTCTAATTATTTTCATAACATAGGGGCCAATGACAATGATACTTGCATGTGCTTATTCATCAATTCCTTGTAAGGAAAGGCTGCAGCCAATTTATTTGACCTTCCTCCTAAGATTTTGTCTACTTGGGAGGAGTTAATCTATTGGTTCAGATCCACTTACAGGCAATCTAAAATCCTAGCCGAGTAGTTACAGGAATACAATAACATCACCTATAAGGATGGTGAGACCATCAAATCCTTCAACTTTTGTTTCACCAAGTTATACAACCAAATCCCTGAAGTCATTCGACCTAAGAATGAAGCAGCTTTCATGCATTACTACAATGCATTACCTTCCCCCTACCTTCATAGGCTTGAGGGAAAATCCATTTATAATCTCGGTTCCTCTCTGCATACGTGCTTAGAGTATGAAGAACATCTTGAAAGAACAGGTATTCCCCAGGGAGAATCAGTTAAACAAACGGACATGTCCTCCCTCTTACAACTAGTACAATATATGAACAATCATATGATAGCGTTCGAGAGAAATGGAATTGTCTCTCCTATCATCCCCAGAGCTTCATCCTCTTCTGCACCCCCCTTTAGAAATCCGGTTGAAAATAATTTTCAACCTAAAGGTATCTTGCCTCGAAGTTGGTGTAACTTCTGTGAGGAACACCACGAGGAAACCACACGTGAGGTAAAGAAGAGTGCCAGAGATAAGATATTTGGTAAGAGCCCAGAAGATACTATCGTTGTCCTAGATTTTGTAGAGCCCGAAGTTGTCATGGTCATCAATACTAGGAACAAAGCCTATGCTCCCAAGAGAAAATTTGATCCTCCTCGCATTTCTTCTAGCCCGAGCTCGTCCTCACCCACTACTACTGTTAAGGTTCCTAAGGTTCTTGAGAGTCAAGGAGTTAGTTCCCCCCTCCCCTCTTCCAAGTACAATATCTTAAATCAGTTGGCCAACATGAAAGCATATGCAACCCTTCTAGACATGGTTGTTGTCCCTGAACAACAGATGCATCTGAAACAATTCATGGAAGGAAAAGCAGTTGTTGTAGACAATATTTCTGAAGAGGTAAACAAAGAGGATTCATCTGTAAACAAAGTAGGTGTACATAACTTTAGGTACCCTGTAAAAAATCCCCCTTTTTATATTTCTGTAAAAATTATGGATAAGATTGCCCATTTTTGCCTCATTGATGGTGGTTCGGGCCCAAGTGTGATGTCTAAGATTATTATGGAAGAGCTAGGATCATCTTGTACTAATGAAAATGCCAGAAGCATTCTATCCTATAATAGTCTACAACAAACAAACATAGGCAAGATTAAAGATGTGACCTTATTTTTGTGCACTCATCCTGAAATAAGGACGACCCTCAACATTCAGGTAATCGATATGCATGTAAGAAATTACTCAATTATCTTGGGAAGATATTGGAAATATTTAATAGGTGGATACCTCTCACTCGACGGGACTCATTTATCTATGCCTCAGAATGGTAAGAACATTATAGTCACGAGAGAGGGAATAATTTCACCCTACATAGAGAGTGTTCCACAATCTAATGTAAACTATATTGAAGAGGACCTAGGAGTGTATTCCATCTTCACTGAGGAGGAGAATATTCATTTGGAACAAATTGATTTAGATGATGATATGTGGCACGTGAACTTTGATTTTTCACGCTCTAATGGAGGTAATGGGGCTGGCATTATCTTGGTTTCCCCTGTAGGGAAAATTCATAATTTATCTTACAGGTTGGAGTTTGCTTGTACAAACAATGTCACTAAATTTGAATCTTTATTATTAGGCATTGAAAACACCTATATTATTGGTTGTGGTCACCTTTCAGTTTTCAGAGATTCGGAGCTTGTTGTGAACCTAGTACGTAAGATATACTCTCCTAGCAACAAGATGATGAAACGATACACCCAAACTGTTTGGGCCCTTATCTCGAACCTATTATATTTAAACATCACTCATGTTAAAAGGGAGTTGAATTCAATGGTTGATCGGTTAGTTGTCTTTGCAGCCTCTCCTAATCAGAAACCTTTGCCTCACAGACCTGATTGTTCTTTTCAATCCATATATCATCCACATATCCCTGACAATGTAGAATCTGGGCAGGCCATCCCTTACAATGAGAGCATTCGTGTTTTCATTCAATATGAACCTCTTAAGCCCGAGGAAATGATATCCATATAAGACAATAAGATTCCTAATGGCTTGACTCCTCTTGAGAGTTCATTTTCATCGAGTGATGTAGGCAATAAAGAGAACCAGAGAGAAGAGGATTCAAGAAAGAAGGTGGGTAAAACCATCTCTTTGAACATTGGGGCACTCGAATCTCCAAGGAATGTTAAAATAAGTGCCCAATATTCTAATAAAAAAGAAATGAGGTTTTCCAAGCTACTTGGTGAATTTCACGATGTTTTTTCTTGGTCTTATAAGGATATTCATAGTTTTGATCCTGGTCTTATACAACATACTATCCCCATCAAGGAAGGCATGAAATCAACTAGGAAAAACCAAAGACCTATTAACTTTGCATTTAAAGCAACCTTTCAAAGGGAGTTGGAAAATTTCTTAAGGGATGGGATTATTTTTCCAGACTACCCTGAATGGATTTCCAATTGGTTACCTGTTTCGAAGACCATTGGTCATATTAGAACCTGCATTAACTTTCTCACTTTCAGTCAGGATGTTATGAGAAATAGTTTTTCTCCCCTCAATATGAAAATGATTATATGACAGGTTGCAAGATCACATATGAGGCCCTTACTTGACAAATTTTTGGGTTACAGTAAAATCAAGGGGAAAAGGGAAGATGTTCACAAAACCACACTTATCACAAATTGGGGTACCATGACTTATAAATGCCTATTTTCTGGCTTACCTGATGCAATTACCTCTTTTAAAAGACCTATACACACAACTCTTGATGAATTTATTAGTATCCATACCTACCTTGATGATATAATCATATGTGTTAAGGGGATGATAATTACCTCAGAGTTTCGAGTGTTATTTCTGGGTCCTTTCAAAATTGATTTTGTCCTGGATACTAACTTTTACATTCTAAGGGATTTACAGGAGAAGTTGTTTTCCTATAGCACTAACGGTTCTCGCTTGAAACATTACGAGGGACCAATGTGAAAAGTTTTAATGTTTTTTGGATCTTCTGTATACTAGTAACCTAGATCTGCTTTCAATTGTGTGCTTTTCTTTTCTACTTTACAGTAGTTTGATTTCTTCTTTCTATTTGAAAATTTCCTACTGCTTTTATGTTTCTGTCATTTTATTACTGTTGTTTTAAACTTGCAATTTACAGTAGTTTGATTTATGCTTTCTGTTTTAAAATTTTCCTACTGCTTTTACATTTATGTCATTTTATTACTACTGTTTTAAACTTGCAATTTGACTTCTGTCATGATTTTGGTTTCCTACCATATTTTAGTTAACTTGGTTAAAATAATATGTTGGATCATTTCTGCCACAGTGACACTCCTGCAAAGGATTGTTAGTCAATAACAATCAAGCTTACACAGTTGTTACGATGTTTCCCCTGAAAGCACCCTTGAGTTTGTTATCTGCTTTCACTATTGTCTTACAAAGGGATTGGTTATCTCTCGCTTCTTCTTTCCATTTCTTCATCAATTTGGGAAATTAAGAGCAAGTCCATTAATTTCTCCCCTTTAAGTAAAGAGTAAAATCTAGTTGAATGGTCATGCATATAGGGATAAACCCCCTCATACTTAACACTTTTCATGAGTTATTCCCAATTTCCTGGTCATTTTTTCAATTAAATCCGCTCACTTCTCCCTGTTACATGATCACTCAGGTGATATCTTCTTAGCCTATTGTTCTTGGTCTACGAGACCATGAGTTCTGAGTTCTAAATCTGTTGGAAACAAATTTCCCTGTGGAGTCGCCAGTTTTTCGATGATTAAAATCACAACGAGTTTTTTTCACCCACAAAGTATTGCTAAGGCCTATTATTATAAGCTAACAATATAAATAATACTAGTAGGTGGGACCCCTTTGTAGATTGGGAGATAATATCTAGCTCTTATTTGATGTTCGTGCCACTGCTCAACATTGTTTACATGGTTGATGAGATCTTGATTTTATTGGTGATGGATAGGGCTTATTATGTGTTGGTTCTAATTGCAACAATTGGATGATGGATAAGGCATGTTGTGTGTTTTTTTGCTGCTCTAGGGTCAAATTTTATGTTACAAAGACCTATGTTATCCATTGTTATCATTTCTATATGTTCTTGGATCCATTACTGGGACACCTGCACAAGAGACATGTTAGTAATAATATATAAGAGCAGTGGGAAAGAAATAAAAGCGATGTAACAAAATGCAAAAGGAAGGAATTAAACTGTGCTAATATACTACTCTACATGCATTGAAGTTGAAATTATCATTGATGATCCTAGATAATAAGTTAATAGCTATGCAATTTGATTAAGTTATATGAAACATGGTTGATTTATTTTATGGCATAAGTTGGAAATGGATAAACGTGATATGGGTCGCGCTATTGGCAATTAGTGGGCGATGGTTTCGATACATGGTTTAATTGAATGAGTTAATGGGAAGCTTGTTGGCGTGTACTAATAAATTAATTGACTGGGGGTGGAGGTGACGTTCATTTACTGCACATCACCCTTACTCCTTCCACTAGCCACCACCCTAGTCGGGCTATTGTTCAACTGATTTTGTTGTGGTTAGGCTCTGAATTTCAAGCAGAAGAAGAACTGCTCGGCCAACTCGCGTTTTAAGGTGCTTTTGGTTACAGGTATGCCTTTTTTCCATCCATGAATATGCTTTGGTTATGAAATAGATATTGGCTCTGAATGTATGGGTCTGTGCTTTCCTTAAGTATGGAAACTGTGTAAATTTGTGATATTTTTCTGGAATGAATCATTGGTGGTTTTCATTGCAAATAATGTTTGAAGTCACAGTGTTATTGGTCGTCATGAGTGTTAGCATCCACAAAGGCTCTATGTTTTCCTTGCTGGTTTTAGTTTGAGGGTTTCATTTGGTTTAGAATGATTGGTTGTCTCCACGCATTCGTATCACCATACCCAGTGTTTTGATGTTATGGGGTTTATTGGTTTGAACACCTTGTGTCACTACGCATTGTTTCACTTGGGTATGGTTTGTTCACGCTACTAATGGTTGCGCAGTGGGTTATATTTCTTTTCCTCGACTCTGTTATATCTTAGCGTTGTTAGTTGATCGATTGGGAAAACCATGAGGGTTATACCCTACATGTTCTAAGTGTTTTTACAGGACCAGCATGGAACCTGGCTCCTCTGTCCATAGTCTCTCCTATCACGGGAATTATCACCCTGTTTGTGAAATTAATTGTGGTATACCCAGTGTGTGCACCATTGGTCTCATAGGTTCTCACCTAATGATGGGAGTCGACTCCATGCCTCCCTGTGTTGGTCCACAAAGAAAACCCTCATTTTCTCAAAGCCCGGGTTTTGATAAAGGAAACTATTATGGTCATCGGGTAGACTGTTGATTGTTATGACTTGTTGGTGTATTGTTGACAGTGCTCAATTTATGGCTCGACTCTGTTGATTGTGTTGACAGTGGTATTGGTTTTGGTATTTATTCATTGCATTGGTTATTATGACAATCAAATCGAATAACGTTGATTGGAGAATTGGTTTGAATGCACAGTCATTGTATCTTACATTACAATTGTTGAATTGTTAACCCAACATTAGTTTACAATTGGTTAATACATAGAAATGCTTCGTGCGTGATGCATGGGTATGTGTGGCGTTCCTACAACATGTTAAGTTGAGCTAATGATTGTTGTGACTATGTGTTTTAATGATTGTTGTGACTATGTGTTTTAAATTGTTGATGGAGTATTGCAATCGTGGTGATTATGGCATGACTAGCCACTGTATTTGTTATCGATATTATTTGATTACATCATCATAGAGGGCCATGAAATTTTAAACATGGCTTGGTTGCAATTTGATCAATTTATGTTATGAGATCGAGTATATTTTTGTTGCCTCATTTTATTGGATTGATAGCCCAACATTGTGAATGTGTAGAGTCAAATAAAATTAGACCTGTGTAGTCACAGAAATACTCTTGCATTTTGTCGAATAGTCTGTGTATTATATAGCGTAGCATGAGTTGAAGTGGTGATTGTTGTCTGTGTGTTTAAATGGAAAACCATGATCTTTGCAATTTAGATATGGATCATTGTGTTGACTGTCAATTATGTATGTTTAATGAGTATCATACATTTTAACAGTGATATGCACGGGTGTTGTGGCAGTATGATCTCGTTACAACTTAATTGTAGATGGAATTGAGGGATTAAATTGAGCATGCTTTCTATGTATGTGTTGATGAAAGTGGTTGACTTTTTATGCTGAACGAAGTGGAATTAAGTGACAGTTTTTTCAGTTGGGGATTGTTTTAAAATATTAAATGGATAAATGAGAGGAACAAAAATCCTCTACAGGTTGTTGTGGAATGCATGTTGTCTTGTTTTAATGACACTGTGTTACATATTGACCTTGAACAGTGAGCAAGATGATGCTCATAATTGTTTAAAGTTTACACATTAGTTGTTATTTTTGCACAGTGATCATTTTGGTTGGTGTTGGATCTTTTACGTCAAGGTGGAATGATTTTATGGATTACTTAATTAATTTTTTGAATAGTACTCACTCTCTTTCCCTACCATTATTTTTCTTTTCTCTAATTACAACCCCCTCGCCTTCCCACATCCATTTTTCACTCCCTGTTTTAAAATATAATTACAGTCAAGTAGAATTATGTATTGAAGCAGTTTTGAAGTCACAGTTTCTTGGTTGGATCACAGTGATATTTTCTTTGGTTTGCATTACAGTTGATTGTGTGTTGTCTTTGAGCAGTAACCATGTTTCTTTTCCCTCTCATTATATCATGTTTCGCTCAATACAAACCCCTTGCATATCCCAGAACCTTTTGGTCATCCCCTGCTCATTGACAACAGTTAAATAATTTATATGGATTGGATTGCATGAGTCTTATATGTTGTTGAGCCAAAGTCTATTTCATATTTTTAAGGAGTTGTCATGTATGGTTGTAAAGGAATATTTGTTAATCAATCGTGCATGCAGGAATGAGCTTCTTCAACTGAGGTAGCCATGGCAGAGGCAACCGAGGGAGAGGTAATTGGAACAGAGGCCCAAGAAGTCCAATATTCTCCATACACTTTGATGTTGACCTGTAAGATTTAGGCCAGTTGTTTCAAGCCGGATTTTTCAATTGGATTGGGCAAGGAGTGGTCCAACCTAGGCCTGAAAGGCCTCCTTTCCAAGCTCCACAAGCCCCTGGTATTCCTGTGCCCCCTCATGTCTCATTGCAACCCGAGGTTCCCGAAAACGACGGATGGCAAGAGATCGTCCACCCAACAGTCTCCCAACATCGTGGCTGGCCCAATTTTTCCTTACCTACTCCCCTGCCTGTTAACCATATTTCCCAAGCTACACCTGTCCACTCACCAATTCAGTCCTCTCATGCTAGAAAAAGGTTGAAAATCGAGGCCCACCATGCCCTTGACAAGGGAAAATCCATTGTTGCCTCTTCCTCACCCTCCAATGGCTCTGATAAATCTGTGTCTTCCCAGATGCATTTGAGGGATGATTGTTCACACGTGATCAGCGAGATTAGGCCTAAAGGCTCATCGCAGCCAAAGGCAAATTCAGAAAAATCGAAGGGTGATAGCAACAATCAAGGAAAGATTGCATCTCAGATTGGGAAATTTTTTTTATGAGTTTTTATGTTATTTATTGTTGATGACAGTTGACTTCGGAAGTTTTGGACAACATGTTTTCGTTGGATATATGAATAATATATTTTTTGAAAGTAATTTCAAATATCAATGAGCTAAATTGTCAAATGTTAATGTGATGGTGGGAGTCACAAGGAGGGGTGTTTTACTTAATTAAATAGTTATGTTATGATTGTTAAGAGCTAAAGGGAGTCACAAGGGGTCCCACCTACTAGTTATTATTTATCTATAACCCTTATTATGATTATTACTTTTTCCCCTAACTAAAACATTGGTTGAGTATTTAGTTAACTTAACTAATGAGGTAGTTCAACTAATTCAACCAATTCTAATTTTCTTAAAGGAAAAAGGAAAGGGAGTAACAAGAGGAGGATAGAAGGAGAAGCATACTAAGGTTTGCTCTTTGATTTCATGTTGAGATAGTCCAGTTTTCATTCATTCCTTAATTTATCACAAGCCTAATTTTTTTTTATGATAGCAGGGTCTTATTGTAGAAAACAACATTTAGAGTTGAATTACATCATTCAGACACTTGTTTTTCAGAGGTGTTGATCTATCTTTGATAGTAGGTGTAGACTTGTTTGTTTGTGAATTATTTTTCATGACTGACAAAGGCTATTGTGTAGATTCGAGTGGGCAACAATATGTGGCAAGTTGATCTATCTTTTAGAGTTCAGTTTTGATTTTCTTTCAGAGCTCCTTTTGTATGTTCCACCGAGGATGTCTAAGTTTGACTTTGGTCCAAAATTTTTGTATGAGATTTTGTAAAGAGAATGACTCTTTGGTGAATTGGAAAGAAATAAAGGATTGGTTTATATCTCATCTGTCTTGATTATCATCTTGGTGTCTTACTTTTGTCTTTACACTTGTTTTCAACAACTATTATATTCAGAAAATCATATTAATTTGAGCTTTCCAGCAAGTTTTTATTTGTGAAAAAGACTAGCCTAAGCACTTGTAATTGATACTTGTGAGTTAGGATTTTATTTTTGATGGCTATAAACCTAGGGTGACATTCCCGTCTATTTTTCTTTAGCCAAGAAGAATCTGAAAATGTTTGAGTAAGATCATTTCATATATTTTCCTCAACAGATAACAGCTCCTATGATGAAAATGATATTGAAACAAAATATTTTCTCTTCATGGGTCTAAAAACATAGACTTATGTCCTAGAAAATAGGAACATATATTCAACAAAATAAGACAACCATGAGATTGATGTAGAAGTGGATCTTGAAGGAGAGCTCATATGTGCTCTAAATGAAATAAAGAGATGGAGGAACAAGAAATGGATACAAAAGGAGTCGTTGAATAAGTACAGAAAATAAATGCTCGGTATAAAAGAAAGTTCTAATGAAACTAAAAAAAATCATCATCAACTTGAAAACTCAAGTAGAAGAAGCAAAGAGAATTGGAGAATTCTTAAGATCCCAGCTAAAAGAAAAGGAAGACGTATACAGTAGTATAGAATCCGAAATAGTTTTTTAAGAAAGGAGTTGGAAAGATCAAATACCAACACGAAATTTGAGAATATCTCTACAACCTTGAATGAAATCCTAAGTTGTCAAAGATCACCATTTGATAAGACTGGTCTTGGTTACAGTGCAAAGACGAAAACTAATAAATATGCCTCAACCTCTTCAAAACAATTGAGTTATGTTGATGAGCTCAAAAAAACTAGCAAGGTTGAAGACAACATGAAACAAGAACGAGATTTTCCACAGGAAACAAATATTTGTCACAAGGATAGAATCATGAAGACTCTCCCGTAAAGATGGAATCACACAATCAGGTACCAAAATTATTTTTTTGGCTATTGTTATTCTTGCAATGGTTTTGGTCATAAAGAAATAGATTGTAAAATAAATGCAAAATATAGTTACATGACGGACAACAACAAAGATACATATGGATTCTCAAGGAGAAATTACAAATCATATCCCCCTTTGTTGAACTATAATATTATGTGTTATAACTGCAATAATTCTGGGCATATAGCAAAATTTTGTAGAAGTGATTTCAGAAAAAAAATTGGAAAGAGGAATCCCCAACAATCATGGAAAGAAATCGGGAACAAAATAAAGAAAAATCCTTGTTCATACAATCTACACTACGTGCACAAAATAATGGGGATAAGTGGTACATTGACAGTGGGTGCTCTAGTCACATGATAGGAGATAGAACAAATTTTATCACCTTGAAGAAGAATGATGGAAGTGTTACCTTTGGAGACAATAGCACTTCAAAGATAGTTGGAAAGGGAATTATTAGTATTGAAAATGGAAGGGCTAAGGTAGAAAAGGTTATGTGTGTTGAAGACTTCAAGCATAATATTCTTAGTGTAACCTAGATTTGTGACCAAGGACACACCCTTACTTTTGAGTCCCAAGGATGTAAGATCATAAACGAAAATTCAGGAAAGCTAGTTGCAAAAGCAATTAGAACCCTAAACAATGTATACTATTCTTGATGATATTAATGCAGAAAAATATTTTATGGGGTAGATATATGAAATCTTATTGTGGCATAAAATAATGAGTCGTATGAACTTTGAAAACCTGGTAAAAATCAGCACCAAACAAGCAGTAAGAGATATTCCAAAGATCAAAAAACCCTCAAAAACTATTTGTAAGTAGTGTCAGCATGGAAAACTATCAAGGATGAGCTTCAATACAAAGGAATATACAACATCCAAACCATTGGAGCTTGTGCATAAAGATCTGTATGGACCAACAAGAACAAAATGTCTGCAAGGAGAGAAATATTTTATGCTACTCATTGATAATTATACAAGAAAGATTTGGGTTTCCTTTCTCAAAAATAAATATGAGGCATTTTAAAAGTTCAAAGCATTCAAATATTTAGTTGAGAATGAGACCAATCTAAAAATGAAAATGCTTAAGGTCATATAATGTAGGTTAGTTCACATCTAATGAATTTGAAGAATTCTATGAAACTCGTGGAATAAAAATTTAGTATGCAACTGCAAGAACTCCTCAACAAAATGGAGTAGTTGAAAGGAAAAACATACATGTACAAGATATCGCTATGAAAATGTTGAATGAAGAAAAATTATCAAACAACTTTTGGAGAGTAGCAGTTTACGCTATTGTTCATTCTAAATGGAGGGGAAATCAGAGTAGAAAATGATAAGACACTCTATGAATCATGGAAAGGCCGACCAACATATGTCAAACACTTCAGAATATTCGAAAGAAAGTGTTACATCAAAAGAGATGATGAGGATCTAGGAAATTTTGACTCAAGATAAGATGGAGGAATTTTTCTTGGTTATTCATTAAAAGTAAAATCCTATAGATGTTACAACAAAAGACTACAAAATTTTGTTGAAAGTGTAAATGTTAAAATAGATGAAGCAATACCTCATAATAATAAACTACCAACAAAATAAATAAAATACAATGAAGATGAAGAAGAAGAATATGAAAAAGAAGAGGAATAAAATGAAAAGGAGAAAGCAGAAGAGGAAATAGAACACCAAGATACACAAACCCCATCAAGGTTTGTGTAGAAGAATCTTCCAGAATATTCTTAGTGATAAAAATGTTGGAACACAAACCAAAAGAAAAATGGTAAGCACCTATGAATAAATAAATCTCTCCTTGTTTTCCAAAGTAGAGCCTAAATGTTTTGCAAAGGCTAGTGTTGATGAACATTGGGTTAAGGCTATGGAAGAAGAGTTAAACCAGATTGTGAAAAAACAAACATGGGAACTTGTCCCAAGACCTAAAGATAAAAATGTTATTGGTACAAAGTGGGTATTCAAAAATAAATTAAATGAATATGGAAAAGTAGTAAGAAATAAAGCAATATTGGTTTGT
This sequence comes from Picea sitchensis, assembly GCA_010110895.2. NCBI lineage: Eukaryota > Viridiplantae > Streptophyta > Pinopsida > Pinales > Pinaceae > Picea > Picea sitchensis. Next base: position 51,605 of record SNQJ01S0019318.1, on the reverse strand, counting down.
AAAGGGTATGCTCAAGTAGAAGGTATTGACTTTGAAGAAACTTTTACTCTTGTTGCAAGATTAGAAACCATTAGAATATTTTTGGCATTTGCAAGCTTTAAGAATTTTAAAGTATATCATATGGATGTCAAGTCAGCATTCTTGAATGAATATTTAGAGAAAGAAGTATGCATTGAAAAACCATAAGGATTCTTATTATCAGAAAATAAATGCTATGTCTGCAAATTGAAGAAAGAACTTTATGGATTAAATCAAGCTCCTAGAGCATGGTATTCAAGGATTGACAAGTACTTACATCAACAAGGTTTCAAAAGAGGAATATCAAACAAGAATCTCTACATCAAAATAGACAATAAATATATGTTTATCATTGTGGTTTAGTCCACATGGAGATCGCGTCCTATGCCACATCAATAGATCGGGAATCAGAATATTAAAGGAGAATTGAGTGTGTTTGAAGCTTCCATGGGCCTAGTTTCCCAGTAGGTTGGTGAGCCTAGTGGGTTGATCACCAGGCGACATAATGTATCATAGAAAAGGTGTGAAGGTGCAACATGGAAGCCCCAAGGTCCTAGTGACTCAATCAGTAGGACAAAGAAACTTGTGCTTGGGTGAATTGTGATCGTCCATTGATCAATGACTAAGATTAGATCGAAGTACCAGTGAGGAGTTGAAAGCATGAGCTTGCAGTGTTGAGGGCTCGATGGCCTGATGAGCCTGATAGGCCCCATATAATGGATCGAGGAGAAAATTTAAAAACACATGGTTGGAGGCCCAATAGCTCTGTGGTCCCAGTGATGAGATTTTGATGACCAATGAACAATTGATGGATGAGATTGAATCGGGGACCGGATCGGACGATTGTTGAGTGTTGAGGCTTTTGATGTGTGTTCAAGAGCTCGATGGCCCAATTAATTTTTTGTTGAGGATGTGAACAGATCAATGGTCATGAATTAACCATGGACGCATCCGACGATTTTTAATCATTAAGGGCCTATGAAAAAATCACAGAAGAAATTGGAGGAGATTGGGATCGGTTTCAAAGGATTTTTACAACCTAGTTTTGAGGAAGATTCAAAGAATTTAGAGCTAACCTCTTGAGATTTTTTTTTTATTTGGACAAATCCATGGAAGTATGAAGTGTATAAATAACGATGCCCAAAACCCTTTGAGAATGTGAGAGTGAGAATAATTAGGATGAGGAAGTGAAGCTTTGGGGATCTAAGGTCTGAGGATAAGAGAAAATGAAAGAGAGGAGAATGTAATTATCTAAGGGTGGTTGGGAGGTGAAAGGTTAAAGGAACATCTGAAGTCATTCATATTTTGAACTAGTGGAGAGTGATGTGACAACAAAGAAAGATCAACAAATTTTTGCAGGTGAAGGATTGAAGTAAAGAGATGATTTGGTATTCTTGACAGTTTGAGGAGACTGGTGTGTCTTGTAGGTTGGTGCCTGCAAATATTGAAGTTGGAGGTTGGTGCCTACAAGAATTGATGAGTTGGTGCTTATCTGAAGAGATTAGTGTCTCATGTAGGTTGGTGCATGCAAATATTGCAGTTGTAGGTTGGTGCCTACAAAGATTGTTGTTGTAGGTTGGTGCCTACATGCATTGTTGAGTTGGTGCTCAGCTAAAGAGATTGGTGTCACTTGCACGTTGGTGCGTGTAAATATTGTAACAGTAGGTTGGTTCCTACATGATTTTATGAAGATACGTTTTGTGGTTTTCTCCCAATTGAGTTTCCACGTTAAATCTCTATGTACAGTGGATTGTGTGTTTGTGTATACATTTCTCATTAAGTACTTATGATTGGTGAAGCAATAAATTTATAAATACTGTAAGAAAAGAAAAAGAAATCATATACTAATTCACACCCCTCCCTCCCCCCCTCTCTCTCAGTATAAGTAAGTGTGCCAACACTTTTAAGATATGTACTTGAACCCACATTAAGTCTTGGTAATGGTGTAGTTTTTCAATTTTTCATTGCCTAGAAATCTTGTGTGTGAGTCAAATTGAGGACAATTTTTGTCATCACGTGGTAGTGTAGAAGAAAATTAAAATAGAAATTGTTATACAGTACAAATAAAATTTAAATATCCTTTTAGTTTTCATGGTCTCAAAATGGATTCAGAACATTTTATAAGAATTTATGCAAATAATCTTTGAATTGGTTAAGTATGTTGCATGAAAAAAATTACCAGTTAAGACTTAATAAGAATGATAATATGCTTAAATGAAAGAAGTTGTAGCCATATAAAGAATTCAGAATAGTAAATGAACAATAATGACAACAAACCATAATGCCAAAACTTAATAACGAAGTTCAGAAAATTTGCCTACGTCTTCGGGCCTTTGTCTCAATGGGGAAGGCTTCTTTCTTAATACTCAATGCTCAAAATGTACATCAATTGCCTCTTTGATTGATTCAGTTGTGTTCTGATCTATCTCAGAAACCCAAAGTAACATACAGCATCAAAAAATCTTGAGCGTAGCTTCCAAAAATGGTCTCCAAAGATTGGCTAGTTCACTAACTTCTCTGCAATAAAACCCATTGTTCTGCAATTTTCAATATGAATTCGACCTCATGATGCAGTGGTAAAAGTTTTGGTTTTAAAAACATGAAGTGGGGAGGTCGAAACCCAACCTCCCACCTTTCTTGGCATAGAATCGGGCTTGAAATTTGCATTAAAATCCTTGAATATGATTTTAAAATCCTTGAATATGATTAAAAACCCACCTGTTGCACATCATATCCAATTGGATTTGTAGCGCTCCTTTTTATATAGTCAAAATATATGATATGACCTTTTTAAACCATATAATAAACCAAAATATGGTTCACATCTTTCTTGGGATTCGATGCCTTTAATAAGGGATAAAGTATGGTTTTAAAAACAACCATATAATAATATCCCCCATCCAATATATCCATTTGTGTCATAAGTTATGACTAAAGCCCACATTTATGTGGTTTTACCAACTATATTACATATGTGCATATGTGGTACATATAGCTAGCATACCCTTGAAGCGGGGGAAAGGGGTTTTCCCAACTATATTACATATGTGGTACATATTGCTAACATATCCTTGAAGCAGGGAAAGGAAACGGGGAAATATATTACATATGTGGTACATATAGTTAGCATACTCCTGAAGCAGGGGAAAGGAAACACTAAAGTGATTTGGTGTGGTTACTTTGTTTAAAGACCATGAGATTTTGTTTTTGGGAGGATTTAAAGTGATGTAGACAGATGTAGTTAATGGTCAAAGTTTTGGGCCAGCGATTTATATCCCCATTCTCAGTTGCATTTAATGAAGCCTATACAACCTTTGTGTGAAATTGGGTGAATCAACAGATTTGGGCATGCAACTACAAAATAAACAAACTGATCATGAAAACGAATTGATTTCCTTCTATAAACCTTCATGCAAGCACTAAAGTGTATTGATTTCATTCTATAACCCTTCATACCACCAATAAAGCGTTTGAATTTACCTTACATATATAATTGGTCCAGTCAATGTGGTCATGGAGAACAGAATACAACACCAATTAGACTTATTGCAAACTTCATTTGTGACAATCCAGTTTGATCAACCTCTACTTTCTCATTTTCTGCCTCTAACACTCTTTCCTTTGCCTTTACTACATGTGGTTCTGTCATAATGACACTCCCTGACACTTCATATGTTTCCTTGAGCCATCTAAATGAGTCACTCCAAAGACTGAAATTTTGTAAATTTTTCTTGAGTGAGAAAAGAAGGGAATTGGGTTAGAAGAAAAGGGAATAAAACCTAAGGTATAAACATTCCACAATACGAATTGAATGTACTTTACATATGTTAGATCTTCTAGCACCCAAAGAAATAACTTGAATAAAAATGGGTAATGTGTAAAAGTGAGCGATTAGATTTCATAATAAATATAATAAACTAAATGTAGCATTTATTTTTACCAACTTCATTTATGAAATGGATCAACAAATGGTTAGATTTCAAAATGGATATAAGAGAAAACTCAAGCCATTAAATGCAATGCCTCATGTAAGATATATCGATGATGTTTGGACTTCTTTTTTAAAGGATTAATTGTTAACAAGGTAAAAGGTTTTATTATTCTCATAATTATCATAGAGTAAGACAAGGCACAAATTATTGGTAAAAGCTTTTAAATGTGATTCATAATGACATGTAAATGTTTATATAATGTGTGAAAAAAAAATCCACACCTGTAAATTCAAATGTAATTTCTCTTTGTTTTTCAAAGTAATCTCCAACCTTGCAATTTCCGTGGATAGCATCATCCACAATAAATCTTAACATCTCCTTACAATCATCAACTTTCTCCACGCTTTCCAAAGTCCAATCC
>SNQJ01S0019318.1:25868-41514 GCA_010110895.2 Picea sitchensis | reverse complement strand
CCAACACACTAAATCAAACAATAACGGAACATAGAACAAAAACAACACCTTTAAGGTTTTAAACTCAAACTACATCTATGTGGAATTAGTAGTCTAACAAGGGACCCTTCCCTCTCAAGCCAAATGGATATCCCATGTTACATTCGAACAACACTATGTACATCTTCATCAGAAATTGAATGTAATTTCTTCCTAAGCATAGAGAAAATTATGTGCATATCAACAAATATTGCATACATTTTGTAACCCCATAAAATGGCGCCTTTCCTCATATTTATGTCACTTCCATTTGTGCACTCTAGTTCCTTTGTGGATTACCATATTAAAGTGTTTGTGTCACTTGCATTTGTGCCCTCGTGTTCCTTTGTGGATTACCATATTAAAGTGTTTGTGTTACTTGCATTTGTGCCCTCATGTTCCTTTGTGGCTCAACCTATGAAAAAGTGTCCCTAACGGGCACCACTATGAGAAAAATGGTAAATGACGCCACTGGATTATTATGATGTCACTACTTAAAAAAGAAATTGATAGTAATAATGAGAGAACATATAACATTTTTTATGTTTTTTCTTAATTTTTTATGACAAAAGGTACCAAAACCACATAAAAAATGACATTTCAATGTTTTCAACCAATGAAATAATAAATAAATAATTTTATAATACAATTAAAATTATTATTTTTGAAATTCTAATGTTAAACTTTGGAAGTAAATTTAACAATTTCCCAACTAATTGAAAGTCAAAAACTTTTGACCCAAAAATAATTACAATATACCGAGACAGATATTATAATATTATAATAATGATAAAAATAAAAATAAAAGGTTGTTCACCTTGAGTTAAATGTTATGGACATTAAGTTCAATGAAATAGGTAGGTATAATAATGATAAATATTTTCATTTATCATTTATCATTATGGGATATGAAGGGCCTGGTATTTGTCTATTATGTTCAAAGGAACCAGAGACACTTAAACATTTGTTGGTCAATTGCTATTTTACTCAACAAGTTTGGCATAGAATTTTAAGAGGACTAAATCTAAGGAATGTATGGGAGGGGAATACTTTAAATGATTGTTATGAAAGTTGGATAAAGCAGGTGCCAAAGTACCCAACTTTTCCCTCCATTATTAGTTGGCATGTTTGGTTGGAACGAAACAAGGTAATTTTCGAAAATGGGAGTCCTTCTATCTATTATGTAGTACACAAGTCACTTGGAGGAATTGATAGACTTTTAGATGCTAAGAAAGTGCCTACTTCCCGATCCTTTAAGACATCATTCCAAGATTTCTCTACTGTGGGATGGTTTGATGGAGCAACACTTTCAAATGGTCAATAGAGTGGAGCAGGGGGGGGTGATTAGGATCAATGATCAAACAATTTACAAATGGACTTTCAACTATGGCCTAGGTACCAATATTAGGGAAGAATTGTTAAGATTTTGGGCAACCCTTATTCTGGCATCCCGGTTGCATATTGTTGATATACATGTATTTGGAGACTCTAGAATAGTAATTGACTGGTTGAATTTCAAAGGAAAATTGCAGGTAATTTCCTTATATTATTGGAAGGACAGAATATCTCAGCAAATCTTGATCAACGACTTTCATATTTATTGAGAATTCAATAATGAGGAAGATATACTGTCCAAGAAGGCTCTCCACATGCAGGAAGGAAAAAATTCGTATAATCAATGGGAAGAAGGAAATGCGGGTCCTACCCTAATCCTAAATCCATATTAGAACACCTTTGTAGTTATCTTTAGCTCTTTTTTGAGGTTGATCCTACTAAAGCATCATAGATAAATTATGTTTTTTATTATATTCTTTCTTGTTTGATCAAATGTAGAAAATTGGTGGTTTGAGAGTCTTGTAATGGTTGTCATACTGGTTTTGGGTGACTATTCATATTTCCTTTCATGGATAGTTGCAGTTTTTTCACTTTTGGACAAGTGTTTTTGCCTATATACTCAATTATATTTTAATATAATAAGTAATTTTCTGTTGAAAAAGGTATAATAATATAAAAATAAAAAGTGCACTGTAGATTAAGTTCAATGCAATAACAGTCCTAGTTTAGCCATATATTAATATAATGAGTAATTTTCTATTAGAAAACGTATAATAATAATAAAAATAAAAAGTTAACAGTTGTTAACCTTGAGTTAAATGTTATGTGGGTTAAGTTCAATGCAATAACAGTCCTAATTTGGACATATATGGAAAGAATACACTGCTCGTGACAATCATAGCCCAAGTTCCAACCCCATAAAGTCAAGACGACCAGCATTGATATTTGTGGAACTCGTGATCATTGCGTGTAATAAGCAACAAAGTTAATTAATTGAGTCATAAGGATGTTCAATGAATTTTACATTTACACATGCTCTAAGACTCTTAAGAACGTTCAATTAATTTTAGAATTTCACATGCCAAACTATTGTAAGATGAACGAACTACGAAAAGACACGATCAACTTAATTCTATCTTTGGATTTGGCGAAGAATGAGAAGGATACGGACCTGATTTCCATGTTCATCCCAAAGCATAAGAATGTAAAAAGTCTGTAATAAACTGTTCTATCTTTTCTGAAAGGATTCCTGGGAGAAGCACGATGTGTGTTTGCAAATATTGTTGGATATATTGAATATATTTTTGTCTTACTTTAAACAGCCAAAAATTATTGGAGTTACAGATTTTATTTCTAAATTTTGTATAATTAAAGTTCTTCAGGGTTTGTCAGGATACTGAATTTATTTCTGTATTCAAAAATTAATTTTAAACAACAGAAAATAATGATTTAGTGTAGATTTATGTTCTTTGATTTCAGTTAAAAAAAACCAAAACTTAGAACAGTTAAAGAACACCTATATTTTCAAGGTAAAATGGAAAAACTTTTTTCGCAAACACATTGTTGATTACACATTGTAGAAGCTCCCTGAAACTGTCTTAGTTGTGACTGAGGTGGCCTCTGTTCTGTTGATAAGCGATGCTGCAATATGATGCTTGTCTGGTTTCGATAAACACTCAGTTTTATATTGTTTGTATTTGATATAGTAATTACAAGCTAGTTCAAAAGAAGCCTGAAAAATAAATTTACAAGGAAGTTCAATGAAGAGCAGAAAATGCACATTCAAGCTAGCTAATTTTAGCTTTCTCAACCTCCAAACATAAAAGTAAAAATAAAAAAATTTACAAGCCAACTCCCTTTTAAATGTATCTCCTAAGACAGCCCAACAACAAAGCTTGAAGTGTTTGCCTCTTACCCCCAAAAGAAGGGGAAAAACAACAATGCCATAAAACCTAAGCTCTTCAAAACAAAAAACTATGAACAACGAATCCAAAATATCCAATGCCTAGTTGACGGTTAAGGATGCATAGGAGAGTAGAGGCTTAAATAGCCTCATAAGAAGCCATGTATCTACTCTATGGTTGCTTATGAGTTGGAAATTTTTTAGGTGCAACTCGTAAATGACATAACAAATAATTTAGATCGCTAAATCCTCAAGTAGATAGAATAATATGTTTTCTATGTAATAAAGATCAACATTATTAAATAAAATCTATGAAATAATGTGAACACATCTAATGTAAGAAGACTTAAGAGAAACTTCAACCTCTAGAAAGATCTTCCTCTAGAATGTTCTCTAGAAGATAGAAATAGTATAAATAGATGTAGAAAGTATGGGAAAGTTTGTTTTGAAAATTATTTTGTAAATATTACCCTTTAGAAGAAACAAGTAAACTTAGCTTTCTATCAATAAAAGCATCATTTGTAATGTTATTGTTCTCTATATTTTATTGTTTCTGCTATTATTAGTCATAATAATTTTGATTTTGTTTATGTTCTTTTTTCTGTTCTTCTTAATACATTTGGTACTTTACAAACCTGCACATGAAGGACACCCATGAGAAAACAAATGTGATAAATAGMAATTTTGAAAACAAATGTGAACAACTATGGACATAATGATGACATAAGCACAGTCAACTCAACAGGGTAAAAATTAATCTTTAACTATAGCTTCACAAATAGTTGGAAAACTCGGTCAAGTTTTATTTGGTGTACAACATTACATTTATAAGCTTCTTTAATATTTCCATCTAACAACATGCCCTCGAATAGAGACTGATAGCATATAAAGTGAGCATTTCAAATTTTGATATTTTATGTATAGCGAATGAAGCTGAGGTACGATTTTAGAGGCTATCTAAACTAAAATTATAGGTGAGATTTCATGTACCTTGTCCCTAACAGGCACCACAATGAGAAAAATGGTAAATGAATAGACCTCCTCAGTCACGGTGACAATGTGTGCGCCAACAAAATAAAAATTGGGAAAGAGATTAAACTTAAAAACAACATCCGCATCTCTACTAAATTAATGATAATAACTTAGAGGGGATTGAACTGAAATACTCAAAATCACCTAAGTTTGCACTGATAAACCCAAACATACTACTTACAAATTTTGTTGATTGTACCCATTCCCACAGAATCATATTTCTAAAACCAATATTGGAACATTAAAAAAAACCTACTCAAAGCAAGAAGAGCACAAAACTGGCATTTATTTGACAAACACCCATCATTTAAAAGAAAAAAAATGCAGAGAGAAGGAACAAACATTGCACATAGGGCTCACTTATCACTGATGCACACATTGAAATCCGAGCTGCTCCAATTTTCTTCAGCAAGCCTCTCCTCAGTAAGTTCATATATTCACAAGGAGAACATCCTAGATATATATATATGTAAAAAATGATCAGAAAGATTATCGAAAAATATATTAATGACACCCAAAGAAAACTATGTAAATTACCAAGAAAATATGGGCTTTTTCTACTATATATTTCAATGGTCGACATATTACAGAGCAAGCCTTGAGGTAAGGAATCACCCTCCTAGCGAGTGATGAGGAAACGCTGAAAGATGTGTGAGCAGGTGAGAGGGGGAGCATACAAGCATACGCCATTTAAAATAAAGCAAGACTCCCAGGGGTAGTCATTGAACCATTTTATGTTTATCAATGATAAAGGTGGAGTCAACTTTATAAAATTGAGATAAAACCATAAATGTTGTAGGAAACCCATACTTTGACACCAATCCCCAATCCCGCAGATCAAATCAAACCCCAAAAAAACTGCAAAAACCCTAACAGTAAAAGCAAAAGGCAACCCAACACACTAAATCAAACAATAACGGAACAAAAAACAAAAACAACACCTCTAAGGTTCCATTGCAATGATGGCAACGGAAACGGGATTTGTGATAAACAGAATTATCAGTCGTCAATTGATCAACCAAATAGATCGTATTTTCACATGCCTTGCACTTTTGTGTTGTGCCAACGAACTCCATCTTATCAGTCGTCAATTGATCAACCAAATAGATTTCCTTTTCACATGCCTTGCACTTCTATGTTGTGCCAGTGAACGCCATCTTCGGGGGCCTGTGAAGCTGAATAAATCACCTCTCCCAGATGACACAGTCATCGAAGACTACACATTAAACTCCATAGGAGGAAGCTCGCAGATCAGTCGCACAACGCAGAGAAATGAATAAGGACTGTAATTCATTTTGTAAACAAAGGGCAAACGAGGAGGAAGAAACTTGGAAGCTGTCGCTTGGAGTCAGGATAAAACACGAGGAATGAAATGATTCGATAATTTCGGTGAACAGATGGCAAATTATGATACGCTTTGGACAGGCGACGAAGCCTCAAGAATAAGCTCCCCTATAGGAACACCTTTGGTGTAATAAAAGGGCACATTAAAATATGTAGTAGTCTAAATGTTCTACCTTTTGGATGTTTTTCGACAATTTTTCCGTTTGATTTTACCCGAAATCCAGTGATGAATGGTTGGATCTGCAAATTTGAGTGGCCAAGTTTGTATAATCAGAGTGCCCCGGGGGTTTTTCAGCACGTTGAATCCATTTATGCATTCATAAAGGCAATTTAAACAATAGAAAATAGAGATTTTGTCCAAATTTACATCGTTGGATTCCAACTAATTCCTACTAAAAAACCCAAAAGGTAGAACGTTTAGCCAATGCCTTAAAATATGGTTTTAAATGCCATATATTGTGGCATATAATATATATTTTAACTAACCACAATATTTGTTTCAACCAATCCACATTTTTAATGTTTGGAAGGTTTGACTCCTCCATATCTCATGATTTGATTTGGTATCAGTTCAAATTTGTTTTTAAGGGATTGACACATAACAATATAATCAACCAATCCACATTTTTAATGTTTGGAAGGTTTGACTCCTCCATGTCTCGTGATTTGATTTGGTATGAATTCGACTCTTTTTTTTTTCAAGGGATTGACACATAACAATATAATCATCCATTTAAATAAAAATGTGTCTCATTCATTTACATTTAACAAGTCATATGTAACCATATCACCTGCCCCATGTCATGTTTCCATGTCAGCATTAACCTTTGATTTTTTACTCTTTTACATGTTTTGACCAAAACTTTAAACTATAATAACTTTCACATACAGACTCGGATTGATCCCGTTCAAGTTGCACCGGATTCATTTTTTCGAGCTCTATGCAATGGTGCTGATCTTGATTAAATCCAAAAATTTTGAATTTTTGGCCTTTTCAGATCCATTTTGGATCACACTTTCCCACTGAGACCTTTTGGTCCTCCAAAAGGATATTAACCAGACGTCAAGTGTGGGATAGGCCTCCCCACTTGTCTTTTGTCTATCAAATCTATCTTGTGCACATGTCGCATCATAATCAATTGCAACACAACCATGATAACTGAACACATATTATTAGTGATCTTCATTCATTCACATCCTTCTGAATTCACTACCATCCATGTAGAAAACATTGGCAGTGATAACAACATCAGAAACATGACTGAAAATGAACCAACATGTATGTTTTTCTTTACAGGTTTGCACAATAATAACTCATCTTGAAGCAAAGTATGGCTAGATCTACATGCTACGACCATTTTACTTTCTTGCTTAAGATTGAATGGTACAATTATAGGTGTATTGCTTGCATAAGATGAATTTTTTAATTGTTCCATTGTAAAAAGAGATTGAATCCATTTGATATGATGACCATGCACAACATATTTTGTCCCTTCTTTAGTTAAGTGATATTGATTATGTTCCCTGAAGAAGATTGATTTGAGATCATATAAATAAGGGCTACCCAAGACCATTCCACATGCTTCTAGTGGTACCACATCACATGTTACCTCATCCACAAAATTAGATGTAATTGCAAATTTTACGACACATTGCTTTGTTATGGGAAATTTGTGAATTTTGCTTATCTAATTTAATGAGTAGGGTTTGTGTTGTAACTTAGTTTTCAATCCCAATTGTTTAACCACTTCTTCTGAAATTAAATTAGCTTGAGATCCGCTATCTAACAAAGCGTCGATCTTGGTATGTTTCATAATGACCCTTATATGAAACAATTTAATTCTTGAATCATAACCATCACCAATTTTACCTGACAAACCAACTGTTGTGATTTTAGTCTCATCACCTGAATCTGACCCCAAGTCTATTGGTTGTGTTGTTGTTGCAACTTTTTGCCTTTCCTTCTTTTCTTTGAACCACTTCGGTCTCTTCTCTGGGTGCAATTTCTGGCAATGCTCATCATCGTGCCCTTCTTTCTTGCAATGCTTGCAAGTGAGCTTCTCTTCCTTCACTATAGCTGAGTTTTCTTTCTTCACATTCCCTTTTCCTTTGTCTTCTTTCTTTGAAGATGATTCCCTTGATACACCAAATTCGATTTTTCCTACTTCAATATATGTTGCTTGAACAAAAACCTCATCAATATTAGTAGGTCCAAACATAAACACGGTATTACGAATATGAGCAGGCAAACCTCCTATATACTTCATAAGAGTTTCTTGTGTATGTAATTGAATATTTAACATCAAATCCATCTTACAAAATTCATTTGTGTATTCTTGCACCAATTGTCCTTTCCTTAATTTAAGACTTTTCCATTCAATTAAATCCTTTTCCTTATACCCCAATGGATAGAATTGTTTTATAAGTGAAAAAATAAAATATTTTCATGATGGAAATACATTACCAATTTGTTGAGTACCATGTTGCAACTTACTCTGCCACCAGATGAGTGTTGTGCTTGCGAGACGAAGCGATGCCAATTTGATCTCGGTTACCTCATCATTGATTTGTTGAACACTGCAATATACCTCCATATGTTTGATCCAATTATCAAGCTTCTCAGAATTGACTTCTCCATTATACATAGGCAACTCGAATTTCACATCAAGTTTAAGCAATGGCATGTCAGGCTTATGTTTCTGGGAATGAGAATGTTTTCTTACAAAAGTAGAATTTGAACTTGTACTTGAAGAAGAAGAAGATGGAGATGAAAGAGGTGAAGGAGGAGGTTTTGGAGGGTCTCCTCCCTCTTCACTTTTGTCTTTCTTTGAATATTCCACTTGAACAAGTCTCTTTCGTTCCAAGTAATCTTCATACAATACTTTTACCATCTCTGACATGGCAAAGAAATTTCTTTGAAACTCTCTTTCTTCTTGAGAAAGTCCTTCAGATGTCATCTTCTCACTTTAAGATGTCATTTTTCTTGATTTTATCTCAGGATCTCTTTCTACAAGCTCTTCTTCACCATGCCTTATTTTTTCTCTGGTAATCATGCATACTCAAAAACAACTAATTGTCAACCTACTCTGATACCACTTGATCCAAAATGATCTTTTAAATGACTTGATTAAGTATGTTGCATGAAATTTTTTACCAGTTAAGACTTAATAAGAATGAGAAGATGCTTAAATAAAAGAAGTTGCAGCCATATAAATAATTCAGAACAAAAAATGAAAAATAATGACACGGAACCATAACGCCAAAACTTGATAATGGATTTCGGCAAATTTGCCTACATCTTTGGGCCTTTGTCTTAGTGGGGGGCGCTTCTTTATTAATCTTCAATGCTCAAAATGTACATAAAAAATGCATCAATTAACTCTATGATTGACTCAGTTGTGTTCTTCTCTGTCTCATGAACCCAATGCAACAGACGACATCAACAAAGGTTCATCGTAACTCCCAAAAATGGCCTTCAAGGATTGGCTAGTTCGTTGGCTTCTCTGCAATAAAAATTATTATTCTACATTACTCTATGTAAATTTGACCTCTTGGTGCACTTGAACAAGTTTTGTTTTTAAAAACATGAGGTGGGGAGGTCGAATCCCAACCTCCCACCTTTCTTGGCATAGAATCGAGTTTGAAATCTACATTAAAATCCTTGAATATGATTTTAAAATTTTAAATATGGTTGAAAACCCACTTGTGGCAAATAATATCCAATTGGATTTGTAACGCGACTTTTTATATGGTCAAAAGATATGATATGGCCTTTTTTTTCTTAAACCATACAATAAACCAAAATATGGTTCACATCTTTCTTGGATTCGATGCATTTAATAAGGCATAAAATATCGTTTTAAAAACAACCATATAATAATATCCCCATCCAATAGATCCATTCGTGGCATAAGTTATGACTAAAGCCCACATTTATGTTATATGGTCAAAAGATTTTTTTTAAAAAACCATACAATAAACCAAAATATGGTTCACATCTTTCTTGGATTCGATGCATTTAATAAGGGATAAAATATGGTTTTAAAAACAACCATATAATAATATCTCCAATCCAATATATCCATTCGTGGCATAAGTTATTACTAAAGCCCACATTTATGTGGTTTTTCCAACCATATTACATATGTGGTACATATAATAAAAGGGCACATTAAAATATGGTTTTAAATGCCATATATTGTGGCATATAATATATATTTTAATTAACCACATAATATTTGTTTCAACCAATCCACCATTTTTTAATGTTTGGAAGGTTCGACGACTTCATATCTCATGATTTGGTATGAGTTTGAATTTTTTTTTAAAGGGATTGATACATAACAATATAATAACAATATAATGATCCCAACCAATGCGGTTATTTGGAGCAGTTTATTAATGTAAAAGAAAAATATTACACAGATATTTTACAGGAGAGTTTCTCACAATCAATCATCGACAAATGATTCTCCATGCTCTTTAAATAGAGATCATGGACCAATCGAGTGTTAAGCCACGGATCAATGGTCGTTAAGATCGAGGAGAATATTAACCGTTGGATCACTCTATGTCAGGAACATATCGCCACCGTCGAATTTCCTAACTATAAATGCATACTAAAGAAACACACTAAGAAACACACTTTTACCTAACAACACATTAAACCAAGTAAATTTTAACTAACTTCTAAGTCTCTAAATATCATAACATAAGTTATGACTAAAGCCCACATTTATGTGATTTTTCCAACCACATTACATATGTGGCACATATAATAAAATGACACATTAAAATATGGTTTTAAATGCTATATATTGTGGCATATAATATATATTTTAACTAACCACATAATATGTGTTTCAACGAATCCACTTTTTTAATGTTTGTAAGGTTTTACTCCTCCATATCTCATGATTTGGTATGAGTTCGACCCTTTGTTTAAAGGGATTGACACATAACAATACAACCACCCCACCCAAATGGGGTGACACTTGACAAGAGGAGGGGGACAGGTGGTAGGGATAGTTGGCGGGGGGAGTTAATATCCCAAGCCACCACCCCCGAAGTTATTAACTCCCCGTGGATTTCACCATAAGGGAAATTAACTCAGTGCGCCTGGAGGAGCTCTCGGACGAGTGATCCAGCCAGGTCACTGGTACCAGGAGCCTGAACCAGTCCCGTCAGCCTTCAATGGCGAGGGGAGGGGCATCAATTGCTCCCAACGACGATAAAAACAACCAAGGCGCGCATTTTTGTCTGTCCTTTGAAAGCTACCACCTCTGCACAGTGCTTCTCAGCCCTCTCGGCCTCTTTGCCTACCTCCTGTGCGACATCCGAACCTCCCCTGACCACATTCGCCCCCACCCCCTGGTTCTCACCACCATGCCCCGGGAATGAGGCAAGCCCAGACAGGCCACCAAGAACAAGAACGCCATCACCCGAGACAACCGGCTCATAGCCTCTCAGCGAGCCTTGATTGCCCATTTCAGTCGCCCTCACAGACCTACCAGAAGCACTCAGTCCACCATGCGCACTCCAAAAGTGGAGAATCTGTCTACCTTGCCCCAGACTCAAGCTTAGTCTCCCCTTCGCATTCCCAAAATGGAGACCCCGTCCCCCACTGAGCATTCTCCACCGCCACCCCAGAACTTATCGGCTATCCTCAACATGGTCAAAGAGAAGGCACTACCCTCAATTCAACATCCTGGCCCGAAGTTGAATGACGCAGGGCCACCTTTGGCTTCTCAACCAAGCTCGAGCCTGGTGAAAACGAAAGGGTCACCCTCCAAGGCAAGCCTCCCAAGCCCCTCTGCTCCCAAGACTTTTAGCCTCGATGGTGGGAAGGAGGATGCATAGTGGAGGAGGAAATCCCCCCAAACTGACAATTGACAGGAGGTGGGGAGAACCCAACTACAACTACAATAGAAGACACGGGCACAAACGGTGGTGATGAAGGCTCACACTACACCTATCATCTCTCAGCGGAGCATCGTGAGCTCCTCTTTGACATTCGGCAGTGGCAGGACGAGCAGGTGCATGGCCAAAGGACAATCCACTAGCGACTAGATCTGCTATTCGAGGCAGTCTCAGACACCCCAACACATGCACAATGCCCCACCTGCTAGCAGAGGTTCATCCCGGTCTACACCGCCCATGGACATCCAAGTTCCCCAATGGCTTGACGCGACCCACCCCTGAGTCTGGTTCTTGTCAATTATAGTTTTCAGCATGCATAGTGATTATATTTTCACTCCTTTTTATAGTTGTGTAACCATCTTAGTAATGGCGGCTCTAAATGAAGCATGCCCTAGGCTAGCTAGTGGGAACAAAGTTCCTGTTGAAATTTTCATCTTTTGCTCAATTTTTGTAAACTAAATCTCCGCCATGATAGACATATCACTACTTGGAGCCACATGTTATGGTTTCCCTTATGTGGCGGAACAGGTGGTTGCCAAACGATATACAGTTGTATACTCATGATGATATAATACACGGATCCTCTTTTTTAATTACAAAAAAAAAAACAATACAACCACCTCTTTAAATAAAAATATGCTTCATACATTTAACAAGTCATATGCAACCACATCACCTGCCACATATCATACTGCCACATCAACATTGAGTTTGACTTTTTACTTTTTTACTTGTTTTGACCAAAACTTCAAACTGCAATAACTTTTACATACGAACTTGGATTAAGCCTGTTTAAGTTGCACCAAATTCGTTTTTTCAAGCTCTACACAATGGCACTGAACTTTCTTAAATACAAAAACTTTGAAGTTTTGGTCTTTTTAAATCCATTTTTGATCAACAAATATCCATAAGTCATATTTATCTTATATAAAATCACACTCATTTTCAATTGTCCATTTTTTAGAAATTCAACACAACACAACATTCATCTCATTTCCCAAACTAATAGCCCAACCCATTTCAAATGCAATCAACTATGATTATTGTTCAAAACCCACATATATAATTGGTTAAACATTTGAAGGAACATGATAATAAAAAAACACCATTGTACATTGTATATAATCTTAAAAAAAATTGTTAACAAAAAAGATCTAGCATAACAGCCTTTGCATCAAAATATATAACTTCATTGTAGCATTAACTTGTCTATACCTTAATTAATGCCCCAATTTCCATTATAGGATAACCCTTATCATCTTAAATATTTATTTTTTTGACATGATATACAATCTTCGTATGCCATTATTTATGTTTACACTCATTCAATCAAGGCTAGGTGCATCATACTAATTTTTCTCATGTATTAAATGGAAAGTCTCTAATAATTTAAATAGATATCACATAATTATTTTTTATTATAAATTATACCATTTTAAATGGATTAGTATCCATTCAAAATGGTTTTACCAAATTTAATAGAATGATGAGATGTATATATGTTGCACATCTATCCACCTAGCTATTTCTTGACCTTTTTCATGATAACTAGTTATGTTTTACCAAATTTAATAGAATGATGAGATACATATATGTTGCACATCTATCCACCTAGCTATTTCTTGAATTTTTTCATGATAACTAGTTATATCGGTCCACCCAACATTGAACAAAGAATGCACATTGTTTTAAAAACAGAAAGTTTAGTTTGAGGAAAACACAAACTATCTTTATATGTTTGAACATGAAAGACACGCATTTTCAAATTATCATGGTTCTTTTAATAAAAACTATAGTGAGAAGGACCAAACAATTGGAATATTTTGAGGCAATGTAATCAAAACTTATTTTTTATTTTATTTTTTTAAAAGAATGTTATCTCATTATAAGTAACTTTTTGGATGGTGGGTTTTATCACTAGTAGACAACTATGGTTCAACTTTGTAAACTAGCTAATTACACAAAAATCCTTAACCTTTCAAGGGTTTGACAAGGCCTCAATGATACTATTCATATTCCATATAAATATAATTACCAATCCTCGACTTTATCCTCGTCTAAAACCTGAAAGTATATTGGAAAAATCACTTATATATGTTTTATCATTGAAAATGAGGTTCTTTTTCACTTAGAAAAAGATACAGTTAAAGTGGAATTTGCACCATTATAATCCATTTTATTCAAAGTCTTTATGTGTGGATGAATTGAATAATTAACCTTTTAAGGGTTTGACAAGGCCTCAATGATACTATTCATATTCCATATAAATATAATTACCAATCCTCGACTTTATCCTCGTCTAAAACCTGAAAGTATATTGGAAAAATCACTTATATATATGTTTTATCATTGAAAATGAAGTTCTTTTTCACTTAGAAAAAGATATAGTTAAAGTGGAATTTGCACCATTATAATCTAATTTATTCAAAGTCTTTATGTGTGGATGAATTGAATAAAAATTTTAGAAGTGAATTTTAACACATGATTGAATTCCATATATTTGATTTTATAAGAAATCATTAAAATTTAATCAATTCAGTAATTAATTTAGAAAAATAAGAAATCTTAACATTTTTAGCATTTAATCTTATCTTATAAATCAAATAAACAATCTTAGATATTATCAAAATTTCAATTTAGAAAATAATCAACAAATTGTCCAATTATATAACAAATCAATTCATAAATGTCTCCTCTTTGTAACTATATTTTAATTTACTTAAAAAAAATTAAATAAATCACAATAAAATCAATGGTCTCGTGGAGTTTCTAATGCTTGATATTTTTTCAATTGTATTTTGATTTTAGGTTAATGTTTTGTCCAATAGTTTTCTATCTGAATTTTACTTTAGACATTTTTTGCTAGATCATTTTACACTTCCCTTTTGGAATTATTAGAATTAGATGCTTCAATCATTCATAATAAAAAAATGGAATTTGTTGACAAGAACAATTGATATTTCAACTAAGATACTCTTATATGAATAGCTTATAACATTGCTTCCTTATGTAGGAGCATCCTCAGGGATTAAACAATCTCGCGTCAACCAAAATAATTTGTTTTTTAAAGTTAGTTGTAATTTTTGTTTCATGATAGGAGATCGAAGATCTATTAGTGGGATTGAAAATCTTAATAATGTGCACAATAATCCCTAAAATAAAAGGCTCAAGTCTTAGAAATATTTCTTACTGCTAGGGTTATTTGTCTTTTCTTACCTTGGTGGCAACCTTCTAACTTAAATCACATATCATGAAAAGAAAGAAAAACAATTATGTATGTTCCCTATAATGCCTTAACTTGTGATTCCATCACATCTTTTGGTTGCAACATGCACATTTGTAAATCATGGATTTCACTTGATGTAGTTATCAAAGTTTCCGCATAAGATTAAATAATCATGCCATAACTAAATTTAGAAAGTGTTGAAATCCATAACACTATGTCTAAAATAGATTCATTTGATTTTCACATCCATTGTAGTTGGGAGGAGTTCAATAGTTTTTAGTTCACATCTATAGCTATGTCTAAAAACATATTAAACCCTAAATTTCATGTATATTTATTATCTGATCGTGTACCTCCAACTGTCATTTTTAGCATCATCAATATTTTTACCCACTAATTGCAATTGTTATATAAACTTTAAAAAACATAGAAAGTACTCATTATAAAAATTATTCATTTTTCATCATAATGAATTTTATCTCCCAACATCAATAGTAATATGTAGCATAAATTATTTACAATCTATTCACAATCTATTCCATTCAAAAAATTTCCACCCAAATACTAAAAAAAACGGGGAAAAAAAGGATCATGATTAGTGTTTCTTTTATTTCACATGGAGCCTTTGATTAGATTGTATAACACTTCCCAATTTGTTTTTTGCAGATAAACACTTTATGACTAGTACAATTCAATCATAGCACCAAGAGGTCTATGCCGATTTCAATGTTAAGGGTTCAACCCATAGTCAACCATGTATTTAGTAGTCTTAGTAAGTATGTCAATATCTACCCAACTCTTTGGTTGTCACATACACACATTCTCTCTCTCTCTCTCTCTCTCTCTCTCTCTCTCTCTCTCTCTCTCTC